>CATIWQ010175732.1:0-14272 GCA_949673415.1 Euphorbia schlechtendalii | reverse complement strand
AAGGGTTGCATCTATCCAAATGAAGGGTTGTGTCCATTGGTGAAAGATTGCATCTCTTCATTGTGATTGGTTGAGAAGCTTTGATATAATCCACAATGGATAAGCACCTTTTCATGATTGGTTGACTCTTGATAGGTGTCTATTTGTTGGTAGTTTATGGCAGTTAATGGAGGTTGATCATTCTTATCTGGCGGTTGTTAGTTAAAAAGATGATACCAGAAAATCGTCCATGCCGTGACCGTGATATACATGTTGCAATTGTGAATCTTTGATTGGCAATCTTCTAATTCTGAAGTAAACAAGTCACGACCGTGAATGATTATCGTGACCGTGAATCGAGTTTTACTCAGAATTCTTCTTGTAACTTCACCGATCTTCGACAGCTTCGATTCTAAGCCAAATCTTCAAGTTCCACGCATCTTTTTGCACCATTTTCACTCTTTTTTTCATAGAATTCCACTTTAGCTCATTTTACTCCCAAGATTTACCTAGTATCTGCATTTGCATAAAAAACAACTACAAACCACTTGAAATCTTTCATATGAATTATAAAAATGACCAAAACTTCAGTGTTTATTGTATAAAATTTATATGATAATAAGTGTAATTATACACTTATCATTCATCCATAGGATATCTATCAGCTTTACCCATGTTAAATTCTACCGTATCATCACCTATTCTTAATTTAATTTTGCCTTCCGAAACATCGATCAATGCTTTGCTAGTATGCATAAAAGGTCTTCCTAAAATTATAGGACATTTTTCATCATATGCAAAATCTAGCACAACAAAGTTAGTTGGGAAAACAAATTTATCCACTTTAACTAGCACATCTTCTATTATACCATAAGGACGTTTAATAGACTGGTCAGCCAACTGCAAAACCATATTTGTCCTTTTAACTTCATCATCAAGCTTCAATTCTTTAAAGATCGATAAAGGTATAAGATTTATACTAGCCCCAAGATCACATAAACATTTTGGAAAAGAAATGTTTACAATTTTACACGGAATTGTGAAACTCCCTGGATCTTTTAGTTTAGTGGGCATTGTAGCAGTTATTATTTTACTACAATCTTCAGATAAAGACACCTTTGATATTCCTTCTAAACTACGTTTACTAGATAAAAGTTCTTCGATAAACTTACCGTAGTTAGGAATCTGAGTAATGGCTTCAATGAATGAAAGATTGATTTCCAGACCTTTGAGTTTGTTGATGAAATCGATGAATTGCTTATCTTCATTTTTCTTCTTCATCCTATTCAGAAAAGGTGGTTGAGGGGGATTAACCTTTCTAGATTTAGGTTGTTCATCCACTCCTGAATTTTCATCAGATTTACTTGGATATTCATCTGGTACTTCAACAACATCGTTATTAGTAAGCATACCTGAAGGATTTGGTTGATCTAACAATTTACCACTACGAAGGGCTATAGCATGCACATTTTCTTTAGGATTTCCTTCTATACTACTAGGTAGATGACCTTTTCCCCTAGATGGAATAGAACTCGCTAATTGACTAATTTGTATTTCCAAATTATGAATTGAAGATGATTGATTTTTAAACATTTGATACATCTTATTCTCTAAGGTTCTGTAACATTCTTCCTATTCTGAATGCTTATTACAAACTCCCTCTAGAAATTTGTCTATTTTACTTGTTAACTACCTTATTCTATCAGTACTCTGGTAATTCTTTTGTTGATTATCACCATATTTTCAATTAGAATTTCTATAGTTATTTCCAATATTTCCATAAGAATTCCTTTGACTTTGAATATAACTTAATTGCTCCCCTACACATGGGTTAAAGTTACACTCAAAAGCTATATGTCCAATTTGACCACAACTTTCACATGCCAAAGGATTATTCTTACTCACATGTATGTTATCTATTTTATTAGATAAAGCAGATATTTGCGCTTGCATAATAGAAATAGAATCTAATTCATGGACCTTTTTAACTGAACTACAGGATGAAGATGCAGCATGTGAATGAGTAGGATTAGTAATACTTACTTGTGCTTTCTCTACTGGCCACATACTATTGTTGCTTGCCATATCTTCCAAAAGTTTAAAAGCTTCTTGACTAGTTTTCTTCATAAGAGATCCCGCGGCCATAACATCAATTGCTCCTCTCGTTGTATGATTTACACCATTGTAGAAGGTTTGCAGAATAACATTCTGAGGTAAACCATGATGAGGATAAACTTGTTGAAGTTCTTTATAACGTTCCCAGGCTTCGTATAAAGATTCACTATCTTTCTGGGTAAAGGAAGTGATTTCTTTAATGAGTCTTGCGGTTTTTGCTAAAGGGAAATATGTAGTCAGAAAGGTTTGGGCTAATTGGTTCCAGGTAGTGATTGAATTTGGGGTTAATGAATTCAACCAAACTTTCACTTTATCACGGAGTGTAAAGCGGAATAAGCAAAGTTTAACTGCTTCATCAGGAACATTGGGTATTTTGAAGGTATCACTGACTTCTAAAAAGTTTGCAATGTGAGAATTCAGGTTTTCATTGGGTAGACCATAATATTGCACATTGTTGCTTATCATTTGAAGTAATGCTGGTTTTATTTCAAATTGATTCGCATTAATCGATGATCAAGCAATTCCTTGATTGTTACCATTGATGGTTGGGATAACATAATCCATAAGCCTTGGTTGGGGTGGATCTTCATCTTGATTCAGATTTTCATTTGGATTAGGTAGTGGGTCTTCAACTTGAGCCATCCCTCTTTCTTGTCTCTTATATTTTTGTCTCCTTACCCTACCAAATCATTCTATTTCTAATTCGAAAGATGCCAAACTTTCTCCCGAATTACGCGTACTTGGCATGCACACGCTAGAAAGAAAACTCAATGAATAAGCAAGAAAAATATGCTAATAATCAGATAATAATAATAACAATAATAATAAAAATAAAAATAAAAATAAAATTGCCCGTTTATCTAAGACACAATTGACTTCCCCGGAAATATCCTTAGAACGTGATTGCCTTCCCTAGCAACGGCGCTAAAAACTTGTTCGCCATTTTCCACAGATAAGTTTAATAACATAATGGTTCCGAAAACTTATTCGTGAGACTTGGCCATACTTGTTTAGTAAGGCTTATCCTCAATAATAATGCCAAAAACTTGTTTACGAAAAATGTAGGTGTTGTCAATATCCCTTATCACATAGAAAATGATGATAACTACAAGTATACAGTTGCGATGTAGTTTTAAAAGATATCAAACCAACAGAGAAGGAACTAGGTCTAAAGATCAACAAGGAAAGACAAAGTAAAAGAAAATAAAAATAGTTTTGAGATTTTTTTGGAAAGAAAGATTAGAATGAAAAGTTGAGTAAATATAGATGTGATAGATGAGAAACTCTAAATACATAGATTTTCACTAAGAACAAGTATAGTAGAGAAAACATGCAAGTTCAACAAAGATGTTACGACGCACTAGACGAATCTAACAAACCCGGTTCAACACACTCAGATGTTCAATGATTCACCACAGAGAAACACATGAAATAACTTTTCTAATCCTAGCGCAAATGAGATAAGACTATTATATAAACCTGGACAACATCAATACTATGCTTAGTATGGGTCGCTCTCACATAGCCACATTTAGCAAGTTACCATTCCAAAAATGTTGGCTCACTAAACAGCGTTATATCACAGATCTAGTGATTGTACTTGATATTGCTAACCCTGAAACTACCCTTAAAATTAATACCAACGTATATAACTTGATTAAGATAAAAGACTTAGCACAAAATATACATTATGACATATAGACATATCTTAAACTTCGAAAAAGAAAGTATAAGTAGAAAGCAAAGCAAAGTTGTAAGGTATGAAAGTGAAAGCTAAAGTTGATCAAACCGCATCCACTCTTTAAAGGGAGTCGTCAATTCTCGCAATTCCTACGTCTGCTTTGAATTCAGTCTCGGCACGTACAGAACCTCCGCTAGGATGCTATTCTTTGCAAATATCGAACAAACTAACATTGAAGAACGAAAACTTTTATTGATAAGTGATTTGCAAGTACACTTATACAACAATCGCTTGAGAATATAGAGAAATCTAGTGATTGAACAAGGATTCGAATCACTTAAACATTTTCTCACTAACACTTAAGAACGTAGCGACTCTATCTACACACACACATTATATCTCTCTCTCTCACTTTTTCCACTCTATGCCACACTAATCTACTGCACTTCTTGAATGCAAAAAATTGAAGAGGATTGGAACCTTATTTATAGAGTTCGAAGGGTTGCGTCTATCCAAACGAAGGGTTGTGTCCATTGGTGAAAGGTTGCATCTCTTCATTGTGATTAGTTGAGAAGCTTTGATATAATCCACAATGGATAAACACCTATTCATGATTGGTTGACTCTTGATAGGCGTCTGTTCATTGGTAGTTGATGGCGGTTGATGAAGGTTGATCATGCTTATCTGGCGGTTGTTAGTTAAAAAGATAATACTAGAAAACCGTCCATGTCACGACCGCGATATATATGTCACGACCATGAATCTTTGATTGAACAATCTTCTGTTTCTGAAGTAAACAAGTTACGATCGCGAATGATTGTCGCGATTGTGAATTGAGTTTTACTCAGAATTCTTCTTGTAACTTCACCGATCTTCGACAGCTTCGATCCTAAGCCAAATCTTTAAGTTTCACGCATCTTTTTGCACCTTTTTCACTCTTTTTTCATAGAATTTCACTTTAGCTCATTTTACTCCCAAGATTTACCTAGCATCTGCATTTGCATTAAAAACAACTACATACCACGTGAAATCTTTTATATGAAGTATAAAAATGACTAAAACTACAGTGTTTATTGTATAAAATTAATGTGATAATAAGTGTAATTATACACTTATCACTATGCACTGGCAGAAGTGGAAACCCCACTTTTACCAGGCGGAAGTTATGTTCACTTATGCACAGTCACATGTGCACCGAAAACATGGTTGCACTGACAGACATAATTTCTGCATAGCAGATGGGAAAACAGGATCTATGATCCTGTTTGTTATAAGAATCTTGATTTGAAAATGTTAAGTTCAACAATATTTGTTATACAAAGTATTTTTTTTATAAAATTAATACTTACTTAATATTTTAGAAAAGGATATGGTAAATATTCTTTGTGTAATGTGAAAATTCGTTTATGATCTTATAGCGTGAAATAAGTGTGTGATTAGAAGAAGATATAATTAGTTAATGTGAAAATTAGTTCATGACATTAGAGTACGAAACGAGTATGGATTAGAAAAAAATTATAATTAGTTAATGTAACCATTAGTTAATGACATTAGAGGTTCAAATATTTTTAGATTATAAAAAAAAAATTTAATTAGTTAACGTGAAAATTTGTTTAATGTGAAATTTAGTTTAATAGTGTTTTAAGACTTTTTTTATATTTTATGTGTTTAATTTTAATATGTTTTTCACTTATTGTTTTAGGGTAGAGGACGTGGAAAATCTAAGGTTTTGCTAGAGCAGCAACGTGAAAGTGTGATGGATGAATCAGGAGAGACACATGAGAACTCATCCTTTAGGGTGTGTTTGGAAACAAATCTCATAAGAAAAAGAAAAAAATTGAATTGAATTCATTCAAGAGAATTCAATTGATTTGGTTTCTCAAACAAATTTTTTTGTTTGGAAATTTCATTTTATATGAAAGAATGGAATTGATTGTTAACTAATAAATTTAACATTTTTTCAAAATAATTTATATAAGTATTTTAACTTCTTCAACTAAAAAGTATATGAGAAGTTAAAATGATGAAAATAATATTCAAAGGTATAATTTAAATGAATTCCTTTGAAATCTTGTAACTTTTTGCAAGATTTCAAATCAATGTATTTACAAGAATTCAAATCTTGCATAATTTGAATTCTATCAATATTTATTTGGTTCCAAACAAAGGAATTTGATAAAGTGAATTCAAATGAATTGAATTCTTTCAAAATGCACATTTCCAAACACGCCCTTAACTCGATTGATTTTGATCTCGACTGCAACAGCTTTGACTCTCCTCTCGTATAGCCAACAATTTAACATCTTCACCATGCCAGAGTTGTCACAACGATTGAGTTAGAGAGTGAATGCAAGATATAATTAAGAATGTATACCAAATCAATGTTTATAAAAGAAAGTGAAGGATGGTGGATGATACAATTACATGGGAGACTAGAATGAAGAAAATAAAATTAATTACATTATTGTATTAGTCTTTACATGTTTCGAACATGGTTAAAGGTGTTTTTTTATGTTATAATATCATTTTTATCATTATGTTAGTAAAAAAATAAAGTTGGTGTACTATATTATCATATTTTGAAGTTTATTTACCATTATGTTAGTAAACAAAATCTTCATGTGCCATTAACTCTTCTAAGGTATTTTTCTACATTTGCAAGATGTTGCAAAAAGAATTATATCATTATACACATACTCAGACGGATAATTTTTAGGGTTGAAAGTGGAGGGAAAATTATCGAAATTCAATGGGGATCCACTCCGATAGGGATAATGAATCCCTGATAACAATTCTCCATGAAGTGTGAATAAATATTTATTTTCCCGAAACATTAACGGATATAGAGATGGAGAATGCATTACCTAGTTCGATAAATCCCCGACTCTGATCCGATAAGCCTCCATTGGAGAATCCTCGAATATTCCCTAAATCATAACTAAAATCTCTAATTATTTTTCATATATTATGTTAATCATGGGTTAACATTGATAGACTTATGAATATGAGCAATGTATTAAATATATTATTGTAAATATATGCAATTTATAACCCAAAATGTGTTTATATCAAATCAAAACTTATTTTAGTTATGCTTATAAAATGTGTTTTATTTTAGTATTTCATATACTTAAACCTAATAATAGTTGGTAGATTCCTTTGTTGTTTTATTTTCAGGTTTGCTTTGTTTTGTGCTTAAATAATATGAAAGATATACTATTGTAGATCAATTAAATAGACTTGATTTAAGAACCAAATTACTTTGCTTATTTTGATTTTTATTTTATGTTTTTTTATTGGAATGTTGAATAAATTTTTGTTACTTTAATTTATTTATGTTTATGCTTCCAATTTTGAAATAAATAACTTATATTATAAATTTTATTTAACATTGAAATAGTTTGATTTTTCTATTTTAAGTGGAGTATTGGGGAATGCCCGATAGAGAATGAAGAATACTCGGTAAGGAAATTGAGAAAATATTATCCCCAAATTATTAGTGGATATGGATATGAAAATTTTATTTCCCCCCGAAAACTTAAAAAACATGGATATTGATATGAAAAATGCATTACCCACCATCATTTACTTCTACTTTCAACCCTAATAATTTGTTTTTGTACGAAATATGGTTCATAGAGAGAGGAAAGCAAAAACATCATAATTAAGTAGGCTTTTATAGCATCTTACTCCTACTAAAATTGCGTGATTGTATTAAAGTGAAAGAGTAAAGGACAAAAAATCAGCTATATACACTAAAATTTGTTACAATAGAAGGAAAGAAAGGATTACAAGAACATTAAAAAATTCTTTAAAAGAAGGGATATTAGCACCAAGTTGTGAATCAAATATAACAAGATCTGTTACGAGTAAACTATTATTATACAATAAAAGTCAGAATGTTCATCATCTTCAATAATTTCTAAGTAAGAGGCACAAGGAATATTTCATTTTCTTCGTGGGTTTTGACAAGATATATGGTTAATTAACTTAGTTTTATACTTGTCTTATGCTGTAACTACACTCTTATACTTAATTTATACCTAAGCTATAGTGACCGTTAGAATAAGAAGGGTAGAAATGACTTTTTACCTAATTAGCTATAAAAGAAGCTGTAAAGGCTACAGCTGAGTTAGTTGAAACTGAAACATTTCTCTTTGTGAAGCTTCTCTTTCAATCTCAATTCCTTATTTCTTTTGTTCTTGTATTCGATTCAAGTTTAATCGATTTCTTATGATGGTATTAGATCATAGATCTCAATTCTAGTTTCTCTTCCATAGTCAATTTTGAAATCAAAATCGTTTTTTGGTCAGTTCTTGAAGATAGCAAGAAATCAGCAGCGCATTGATGAAAACAGTACCTACTACTTGCATCCAGGTGAAAATACTTCTTTAATCTTAGTTACGCCGCTTCTTGATACAGGAAATTATCTTTCTTGGGCAAGATCCATGAAAATGACATTATTATCAAAAAATAAGATAGAATTTGTCGATAGATTGATTGAGAATCCTAGCACTGATAGTCCTGTGTTTAGTGTATGGAGGAGGTGTAATAACATGGTGCTTTCTTGGTTGATAAATTCTTTATCTCCTTCCATAGCTCAAACGGCTTTAAATATTGATTTGGCTAGTTCTTTATGGAGTAGTTTTAGAGAGCGCTTCTCTTAGTCAGATATCTATAGGTTAGCTGATCTTTAGGGAGAGATTTTCACTATTTCACAAGGAAATGTATCGATTATTGAATATATTGCCTCTTTACAGAATCTTTGGGATGAACATAGTGAGTTGAATCCTCTTCCGGTTTGTTCTTGTAGTGGTTATTTTTGTAACCTTAGTACTACAATTCGTAGGGTTTATGAATCAAATTAAGTTATCTATTTTTTGAGAGGACTGAATAAGCCATTTGCAAATTTTAAGTAGCAAATAATGGTTTTGGAGCCTTTACCTAATATGAATAAGGTTTTTTCGCTATTTCTTCAATATGAAACTCAGTTTTTAACAAGAGACAAGGAATCTGAGTTTGTGAATGACTTGATTGCTTATGTTCAAAGAGGAAATAATAACAGGTTTAATAACTTTAGAAATAGCAGCAATATTGGGAATACTAGAAATGTTAATGCATGAAAGTTTAGAAGTAATAGCCTAGGAAATGCTGGTAGCTGTGGTTTATGCAATCTTGGAAATTATGGGGGATTTGGTCAATTTAATGGTAAAAATTTGAGGAGGTCTAGGAAAGGAAAATGTTCATTTTGCAATGGCAATCATTTTGTGAATAACTACTGGTAAAAGAATGGATATTAACCTCATATTTAGCAGAAAATTAACAGAACATATTTAGTTGTCAGTGGAGTGGATCTTCCTGATCAAGATGAATTTGAGCAATACCTTTATGAGAAGAATGAAGCTATTAAAGATACCTCAATAAACTCAATGAGTAATAGTGGTGATGTATTTACTCCTAATCAAATGAGTCAGTTGGTGCAAGCTTTTCGATAGATAAAAGAAGAAGCAAGGAGTACTTCAATGAAGAATTCATTTGCAGGAACAACTAGAGTTGTGCTAGTTCAAAATTCTACTGAAATTTCAGAGGATTATGCTTTTGCAGCAACTTCAAGTAACATTTATGATTTTGTTGATGGCTTAAATAAAAAAAATGATATTTGGTTGGTAAATACTAGAGCTAGCTGTCACATTGCATACACCATGAGTAATTTTAAGAATGTCAAATCTGTAAGTAATTGGAATGTAATGTTGCCAAATAACAAGAAGTTAGATGCAACTCACATAGGAGAAGTGCATATAATTGACAAATTGATTTTGTATGATGTCTTGTATGTTAAGCATAATTTGATTTCAATCACTAAATTAATTGCTACACTTAACTGTGAGTTGTAATTATTTGTTGAGAATTGTGTTATATAGGAAGTTATGACCAAGAAGAAGATTTGTTTACTTGAAGTATTCAATGGACAGAATCAACTCAATGCTACTGCTTGTAGTACTATCTTGTTTAGTAAAGACTTAGTTTTTTCTATTGTTTGCAATAAAGAAAACCCATGGCATTATAGACTAGGGCATTTATCAAATTCTAAGGGAAACTTATAATGTTGTTAAGAATTTTTGTAAAGTGGTAAATGTGAAATTTGAAAAGCATGTTAAGGTGGCTAGATCAGATAATGATCCTGAGTTTAGTTTGAGTTCTTTTTTATGCTCAAAATGAAATCAAACATCAAAAATCATGTGCTGAGACTCCACAGCAAAATGGCTTGGTGGAGAGAAAACACCAACATATCTTAAATGTAGAAAGGATTCTAAAATTCCAGAGTAAACTTCCTAAATCTTTTTGGAACTTTTTTATTAGTTATGTTGTTCATTTAATAAATCGGCTACCAACACCTTTGTTGTCTAATAAGAGTCCTTATGAGATGTTATATAAAAAGAAACCTAACTATGGAGCCATAAAGTCTTTTGGGTGTTTGTGTTATTTTACTAGTTTAAAAAGGTAGAGAGAACAAAATTTGATCCAAGAGGTATTAAATGCATATTCTTGGGTTATGATGAGGGAATAAAGGGCTGTAGAGTTTTTGATTTAGAGTCGCAAAGTATCAGTGTCTCTAGGAATGTAATTTTCCATGAGAATTTGTTTCCTTATATTGATGGCAGTTTTGTTCAAACAAAGGATAGTGTTGTGCAATTGGAAAATAGGATAGATGTTGAACAAATAAAAAAGGATTTGTATAAAACCAAGAGAAAGCATAATCAACCCAAATATTTGCAGGATTATCATTGTTCAGTAGCAAAATATACGAATGTGCATGAATATGAATGTAACAAAAAACCCCTCCTTGTCTACTGTTATGAATTATGTAAAATTGAGTTCACCATAAAAAAACTTATTCCTTTGTAATTAGCATTGAATGTGAACCAAAGTCTTATTCTATATCTGCTAAGGATAGTAATTGGTAGAATACCATGAAAGCAGAAATAGAAGTCTTAGATAGAAATAAGACTTGGGAAATTGTTTCATTTCCTGATGGAAAAGTTCTTATAGGGTGTAAATGGGTTTTTCAAATTTAAAGGAATAGTGATGGGACTATAAAAAGATACAAAGCGTGCCTAGTTGCTAAGGTTATACATAGCAAGCTGGAATAGAATACTTAGAGACTTTTCCCCTATTGCCAAAATAACCACTGTCAGATTATTACTTGCTTTAGCAGCAAGAAATAATTGGTTGCTTGAGCAACTTGATATCAATAATGTCTTTTTACATGACAGCTTAGATGAGGACATTTGTATGGAAATGCCTCAAGGAATTCAGTCTAATGTTCCAAATGCAGTGTGTAATTCATTATATGGCTTAAAGCAAGCTAGTAGACAATGGAATTCTACTTTAACTTGTTCAGTAGTTAAAAATGGTTATGCTCAATCATTGGCAGATCCCTCCTTATTTATAAAAAGAAAACAGAATGTGTTTATTGCTTTAGTGATTTATGTGGATGATATTATATTAGCTAGTAACTGTCAAGAAACCATTACTGGAACAAAGGAATATTTACACAAATGTTTACAATAAAGGATCTAGAGAAATGAAAATACATATTAGGCATTGAAGTAATGAGGTCTAAAAAAGGAATTCTCATTAATAAAAGAAAGTATGTCTTAGATATGCTAGTTGAATATGGCTTTCTAAATTCTAAAACTTACAAAACTCCTATATGTATGGAGCAAATTGATCATTCAAAGTCTGCTTTCCTGGAAGACAACGCACATTATAAAAAGCTTATAGGAAAACTTCTGTATCTAACAAATACTAGACCAGATATATCCTTTGCGGTTCAAAAGTTATCTCAAACCCTTGAAAAGCCACATGAAAGTCATTTAAATGCAGCTCATAGTATCCTTAGATACATTAAGGGTACACCTACACAAGGATTGTTTTACTCTTTTGATATAGGGACACGATTGAAGGCATTCACTGACTCGGATTGGGGAAATTGCAAGGACACAAGGAAGTCTATCACTGGTTTCTGCATCTTTCTTGGAAATTCTATGGTGAGTTGGAGATAAAAAAAAAGCAGAACACAATTAGCAAAAGTTCTACTGACGCAAAATATCGAGCAATGGCAACTACAAATGCAGAAGTTCAGAGGATATATATGTTTTAAGAGACCTGCAGTTATAGCAAAAGGAGCCAGCACTTATGTTTTGTGACAACACATAAGCTATGCACATAGCTAACAATGTTGTTTTCGATGAGCAAACCAAGCATTTAGACATTGACTGTCATTTCATTAGAAGCAAAATTCAAGATAACATCATTCATCTTATGACAGTGAAGAGTACTGACCAACTTGCACATTCATTCACAAAGGCTCTTCATTCTCCTGCTTTTAAAGAACAGATTCACAAGTTAAGGCTGATAAACATTCATGATGTTGATCTTGCGGGGGGATGACAAGATATATGGTTAATTAACTTACTTTTATACGTGTCTTAAACTGTAACTATACTCTTATATTTAGATTATACCTAAGCTATACTAAGGCTTAGTGGCTGTTAGAATAAGAATGGTAGAAATGGTTTTTTACCTAATTAGCTGTAAAAGAAGCTGTAAAGGCTATGGCTGAGTTAGTTGAAACTGAATCATTTCTCTTTGTATTTTTGAGCTCTCTTGAAGTCCCTCTTTCAATCTCAGTTCCTTATATCTTTTGTTCTTGTATTTGATTCAAGTTTAATCGATTTCTTATAAGGTTTACCATTCAAAAAACCAATATGTTGTTAAAAAATTAGTATCAAGAATCATCGTGCAAATACTCTACTAATGAAATTGAAATATCCTTATATCCAGATGGTGTTACGGTGATAATTTCAATGATTTGTCCTACATAAATGGAAATGTCAGTTGATACGAGATTTAAAAGTTAAATGAAATGAACATTTTTTTATATATAATTCATACTTCTTTTTCATATTATGTTTAGAAAATATCCTGTTAAATTGTTACATGATGCTCTCAATTGTTTCATGCCATATCTGAAAATGATTATATTCCATCAGCTAAAATGAATGGATGGTGGAGCAATTGAAGAAACAGTCAAGGGTTGGTTAATATTAATTAACTATTTTTGTAGTCTACAAGGAAAGCAAACCTCGGTTCGGTCTAAGAGAACAAAATTGGAAGTCATATAAAAAAACTAGAATTCAATGTCGAACTAAGTATTTTTTGCTTGGTTCACATTGAACCAAATTGTTTTAGTTCAATTACATGTAGTTTAACTTTTGACAACTATAATAATATCAATAATAGTTTTTTTTTCTTGCTTTTGAAAAGGAAATTGTAATAGATTATTTTAACAAGTTATAGATTACTTTATTACTCCTCCTGACAATGACAAAATCCAAACAATAATATATAATGTAATAGAAAGAGGCTCTCGTCACTAAATTTAGTTGCACAATTATGAACAAACATACTTTTCAATTTTCATTCGCCATATGATATGGCTCCTGAATTTGGTTGCACAATGGCCACGTATTTATGAATAAAATAATACGTGGATCTAATTGATTCTCACGCAAATGTATTATAATTTGATAACCAAAATGGAATTATGATTTGGAACAAGTCTTTTCTCTGGAATAAGAAGGCTTGTTCTTTTCAAAAAGATTTTTCCAAAAATAATATTTTTCATTAATTGAAACAGCATATTTCGGGTGAAAAGGATATATATATATATTAGTTAAAAAGAAATTAGCAACACAATTAAGGTCTCGTTTGTTTACAGGAAAATATGGTGCAAGAAAACATTTTCCAAATTTTCCATTGTTTATTTACCATGGAAAATAAATCAAAAGAAAATATTGTGCAAGTCAAAATGAAAATGTAATGTAAATAAAGGAAAAGATTTTCTTATAAAAAGATGAGTAAACATTTTCCCTTGCTCTATCACTTGACATCTTCTACTGTTATCACCATCAGTTTCACTACTACCACCACCTCACTCCTGCTACCACCAACAACAGCACCACTAGCACCACCACCACCACCATCTCGCCACAACCTATACCACCACCAATTCTATCCCGTTCTTGCTACCACCACCACCACGCCATCACCATCATTACCAACACTTCCTCCACGTCTCCACCGCCTCTTCCATTCGGCTCTCGCTACCACCACCTCTTCCATTCGGCTCTCGCTACCATCACCATCACCACCACCTCCTCCTCCACCCTACTGTTGCTACCGCTATCACCACCACCACCACTTCCTCCACCCTGCTCTCGCTAACATCACCACCTCCTCCACCCCGCTCTCACTATCACCACCTCCTCCTTCATCCCACCACCACCACAACTATTATCACCACCACTACACCACCATTATTATCACCACTTCCTCCACGCCTCCACCACCTCTTCCATTCAGCTCTCGCTACCACCACCTCTTCCATTCGGCTCTCGCTACCATCACCATCACCACCACCTCCTCCTCCAC
>CATIWQ010175729.1:0-10647 GCA_949673415.1 Euphorbia schlechtendalii | reverse complement strand
CCATACCACTCTTCCCCTTTTTCAGTGGTTGCATTTTATGTTCCATACCACTGTGAGAGGGCAACACGGAGCGATGGGCCGAGAGCGTGCGAAATGAGAGGCGCAGTCCACCGTGGTGTTTGAAAAGAAGAAAGCGCTTGGTCGGGGACCCGGGAAAAAGGTTGAAAGAGAAAAAGGTGAAAAACTTTTAAGAACGGTTCGAACCCAAATCCGCCATCTCTTAGTGTGGAGTCGCCACCTGGATTAGCTCTTTCTAGGAATTAGAGTCTTATGAGGCTTAACATCCAGGGGACGACCCACCAAGACACAGAGATTCAAGTCCGGGATAAGTTGATTATTTCTCATTAGATCACATTAAATTACATCTACAGAAAACCGTATTCTTTTAATTGTGCATATTCGCACTTAGGTCATTTTTAGAGTTTAGATGCATGATTCACGTATTGCGAAATAATAAATAATTCACAATGTAGAAAAATAAACCATCCGTAAAATAGTAAGTAAATGAAGAAAGTAAAAGCGAAAAATAGAAATTATAAGGCTTCAAAAATCGGGGGATGCAACCGCCCACTAACCTATTAATTACATTTCCCAAAAATTGAAATTACGATACCCGAAGGAAAATTAAATTCCTAAACATACATTTAATCCTAATCTACCTGTATCCACAAAGGTTAGCACAAGGGATAGCACATATGTTCGATTTTGAATTCAGAGAGGCCCGTGTGGCCTAAAAAATCTATCATGATATTGTGTTTGTTATTTTAAATAAAACCATCCATTTTATTAGCACGTTGGTTACTCATTTTAATTAATGAAAATGCTTGCATGGCAAATGGTGGGGTCTGTTATCCGGTAATATGTTTTATTCCCTTCGTGGGGGTTTTCTAACATACATCTCCTTTTAATAAAGAAAAAGATGAAGAAGAATTACAACAGTTGAAATAAAATATAAGTAATTAAAATCCTAGGTTCACAGATGAAACAGAAGAAGAAATTAAACACTGAAAGCACGGGAATTGCAGTTCTAGGAACTCAGAGGCTTACCCTTACTGAATGGATCCACTTCAAAGATATCCAATCGATCCTTGAGAAATCTTCCTCATCCTCTAGTTACGGTGAAAAGGTTGTAGTAAAAGTCCAAAAGTGTTCATTTTAATTCTTGGAAGAAAAGGTCGTTCTAAAGCTATATTTTTTATCTGATAATTTTCGGGATCCTGATTATTGAAAATGACCTGACTATTTGTAGGAAAATCCTGAAAAATCTAAAAAAGGTAAGTTTTTCCTGCAAGGGTTCTCGCCAGAAAAAAACTTTGGCGAGGCCCCTTGTGGTGTCTTTGGCGAGGCCATGTGCCTCGCTAAAGCTTGGCGAGGCTTGCCTTGCCGAACCCTTTGGCGAGGTTCGCCTCGCCAACGTTTGGCGATGTGGCCCCCCCCGGAATAGGTTTTCTGTGATGTTTTATGTATTTTTTTAATTAGTCTATTTCAGGATAAAAATTAAATAATTTTATTATTATTAAAAATGTTATTTTGAATTTTGAGACGAGAAGGATTGCCATTCGGATGCATCAGGATACTCGAAAATTGTGATTCAAGGATAAAATCCCAAAAAAGCCATCATCATCGAACGCGCGAGCTGGTACAAAATCCCGTGCTCATAGCTGCTCCTCGTGTGATAATTGCTGGTTGTATAACCATTATTATCACACAAAAAGAGCAGAGGGATAGAGAGAATACCTAACTGATGTGGTCGGTGATATCCCGCTTTCAATTTGTGATAAAATAGGCCTTCCTTTCTAGCGCTGTGTCTTCGTATGGTTGTCCGTTTCTTTCTTCGAAATTCTTAGGTACTTGGGGGGTCTACAGTTTCTTTCTGCGGTGGTCCCTATTGTAGTCGGCAACCGTTTCATTCTTTGGTTGATAAATGAGGCTGTTTCTTTCTTCAGCCATCAAGATAACCATTTCCTTCTTCGATTATGTTTTGAATTTCCTTCAGATGTTGACCTGTTTCTTGTAACAAATAAAAAACAAAAAGAAAATAATGTTAATACATTTTATGATGAATGTTTTAATTATTTGACTGAGTTTATACGGAGCAAAAACTTTTACCCCTTCAATCAAAAATTAAAACATTAAGGAATAAATAAATTAAATGAGTTTGAGGAATATCGGGGGTATCCCGTGCATCGTTTCATAGTGTTGAGAGACTTCTATTGTAAATTAATAAAATAAATAGATAGGTGGGGCCCTCTTATTTTCTTTATAAATATAGCTTCCCCTTCTTTACTCCTTTACTTTTCATAATCTCACTCTCTCTCTAAACACTTTTGATCTCTCTTCTCTCTAGCAAACATGTTGTCAAAGGTAGCTGGCAGGGGACTCTATTTTACTCCTAGTCTCACTCCTTAGCCTACTGATGATCCCGGAGTATTTTCTGTTAACATTGATGTCGCATACGGTTTGGCCATGACCGATACTATGCTGGGGTTTACCATTACTTCCCCGATAGATACGCTGGATCCTGATTTTCCGGCTCAGCCTCACCTTTCCCGGATCAAGGTATTTGCTAAAAACATTTTTATTTATCATTTTTAATGTGATTTTATTCTATTTAGGAACTAGATCTGAACTGATCCTTGAACCATGTTGTGGAATTTTAGCCTAGAATTAAACAAAAGATGAATTTAGGTTCGCCGGAATAAATTTCCGACGAAGATAACTAAACCGACGAGGGCCTGACCCTCACCAAACTCTCTGGTAAGGTCTTAAGGGCCCTTGCCAGACTCTCTGGCGAGGGTCCTTATGAGGCCCTTGCCAAAGCTCTCTGGCGAGGGTTCCTTAAGGCCCTAGCCATACTCTCTGGTGAGGGCCTTTTGGAGGCCCCGCCAGAGATGCTTGGTGAGGCCTCGAAGGCTCACCGGATTTTTCCAGCTCCGCCGCTCGGGGCCCCGGTCGCTAACCTACGTAATTTTTTAATTAATTAATTAATTTTTTTTATGTAAAAGGAGATTGGAAAATAATTAAAACGTGAAGTCCAAACATCTTTTGGATTCGAAAAATTTTATCTGAGGACTTTTTTCTAAGAGATTTGAAAATAAAGTTTGGGATCCAAACATGTTTTGGATCCAAAATTATTTTGAGAGAAATTAAAAGAAAAATTATCTTGGTTTTTTTCTTGCTATTCTTGCTTTTAATAACTAAAAGTGTATTATTTGATTTCGTTTGCAGTCCCCCACGTTTCGTCCCACGGGTGGATATACCACTATCCAGACATGGTACCGTCACTCCTCTTCTCACCCTGAGCTTATTCAGGCCATCAAGGCCACCAGATTTGGTCCTCTGGCACGATCTTTACGGCCTACATTAGTGTCGTATGCGACGTTGATTGCGCTTACTCAGAGGTGGTGTGACATTTCGCACACCTTCCATTTCCCGATCGGGGAGGTTACCATCACTCCCTCTGACATTGTCACGATCATTGGTCTATCATGGATTGGTACTGTGATCCGATTTGATGCTTTTATGGAGCGGCTCTTCAAGGCTCCCACCGTTTGTAATCGTGTCAGAGACTTGCTCAATGTTTACCACAGAGGCCGGGTGCTAAGTTATAGCATGTTGTTTGACTATTGGACGGGTCGTCAATTCATTTCCAAGGCCGTGGTTCCTCTGTATGTCCGGTCATTTTTGGCCACCCTGTTGAGTGTCACATTTTTCCCGGTTTCGAACAGCGAGATAAACTATGGGTTGATTGAGCCGTTAGCGGACTTGGACAGAGTTAGTGGCCTTAACTGGTTATGGGCGATCCTAGCGCAGACTTATTTTACCCTTGACTTGGCTGTTCGGGGTCGCGTACAGGCGCTGCGTTGCTGCCCCATGGTTCTTCAGGTATTGTCTATTTACTTTGTGAATTGTGCTTGTCGATTTTTTTATTGATTAGTCTTAATTAACCCCTTTATTTTTGTAGGCATGGGCATTCTTTTATCAATTCATTCCCGCCCCGCAGTTTGCTGATGCTTCGGAGGATGCTCCGTGTATGGCCCGGATTTGTTCATCTTTCGAGGGGGATATTTTGGATTCTGCTAGCTAATATCAGCATCTTTGCAAGCTGACTCTCGAGCAGGTGATTGACCTCATTTATATCTATATGATCACCCTTTTTATTTTTAAATTTATTTTGACTTTGTTGTTCCTTCTTTTCAGGTGGAGCGCAACCCGTGGCGGGGTCTCCCTAGCTATCATATGGCGAAGGAGATCCGGCGAGACGTGGATCGCAACCGTTTCATCCTTGAGGGGCCCAAGACCCGTGAGTGGTACTTGGGAGAGCGTATTTAGTTATGGTGGACTAAGCCAGTGTCTGATAGGCGCATTCCACCTGCACCTCCCATCGGACTATTTTTGGCGCACTTGGCGATTACTGATCCCGAGGAGCGGGAGGTACTCTTCAAGGAACATGGCATGAGGCTTTCAAGGCATCATGGTGACTACGAAGCCTTTATTCGGGAGAGGCTACTCTCACTTCACTCGACAGCTCAACCAGAGGAGGTACGCCCCCTTCTCATGTTAGGGGTCCGAGAGTTGATGGTGGTTCCGGTGCAGGTGCTAGTGTCATTAGAGTGGGATACCGGGTATGAAATGTGTTAATCTTTTTATTTATTTTGATCTGTTTCTGACTATTTATCTGTCTTTGTAGGAGTTCACCTGGAAAAGGGTTCGAGTGCCTGATCTGAATGCTACGGTTAGGGGGGTAAGCACATCTTCGACGGGAGTTGTTGAGGGGAGGTTCCCTATTCCCCTTGACTCTACCTTCTACTTGATGGGTTCCATGGGAACCTTGTGGGAGGTGCCTCTTCCCCGGAGCTTTCACACATTAGCCTATGATCCTTCCGACACTACTCATGTGAGTTTTAGACCACCAGCGATCTTTTAGGGACATCTTGACGTTTGTTTACTCACTCCTTTCTTCTTGCAAGTAGTACGTGAGGAGATGGATCGGGTGGCTCGACATTCTTTTGCATTGAGGGACCTAATGTTATCACAGGATGGGGTCACACGGGTATGTCATTTTTCTCAACCTGTCATATGCGATGCATGATATGTCATGTTTTTATGTACATGGATGTGATCTTCGTGACATGTTTTATGACTGCAAGATATGGTGGCGAGGAGCATGGAATTTGAGCGACGCTACCAGGAGCTCGACGGTCGCTTCCAATCACTGGATATCAGCCATCGTAGCCTTGAGGTTAGACACCAGGAAATGGGAGTCCGTTACCAAGGTATGGAGGCTCAACATCAGAGTTTGGAAGCTAGTAACCAGAGTTTGCAGGCTCAGTATCAGGAGTTGCTGTAGAATGCTGCAGTAGAGCAGGCTCGAGCAAAAGTGCGGGCTTCCACCTCGGGTCCTCACCAACCTCTTACATTTGATATCGATTCCCTACTTGATGACCCAGATGCTAGGCGACTCTTCACTCTAGAATGGGATGTCGATTTTCTTCACGCTCCCCAACCTCCTCCTATGTCTAGTTCAGCGGATGGCGCTCCCGAAAGACTGGGTGTTGAGGACCTTGAGATATCGACCATGTTACCCCGAGATCCGATGGGTGGAGATAACGCTTAGGCGGTGTATGCTTAGGAGCTCCCTTTTAGTTTTAGATTCCCTTTTTTTCGAACTGGACTTTTTAGATAGCTCTACTTTGTAGAATTTGAAAAAAAACTTTTGATATATGAAAAGAGAGGGGATTTTGGCCGTTGTGTGCTAGGTCCTCATATGTGGTGTTTTATTTTATGAATATGCTTGCTTGTTTGTGAATGTTTTTTGTATATGTATGAATGAATGTTAATGCTAATGTATGTGGTTAATATGTGTGGGCAACATCGATCTTGAGGGATTTTCTTTAGCTTTCTTCCTTTCTGATGTCGACCTATAACGAGCACCTTAGGGTCTTTCTCCGCACCATTCGAGGACCCGATTGGTGAAGGATTGAGCGCTTTGATCTGCGAGGTCTTCAATACCTTGCTTTCAGGCCTGTGAATATGGCTTTCATTCATGTTGCTTTGAAGTTTTGGGATCCCGCCACTCATGTTTTTCATTTTGCTGATTTTGAGCTTTGCCCCTTAGTTGAGGAGTTTCATGCTATCTTGGGGCTTTCTTTTCTGAAGGAGTTGACACCAATATCCCCCATGAGATTATCGTTCACCTTTCCTTCTTTCCAGTTTGGAGGTGAGGATAAACTGAAGGGTTTATAGAACCTGGAGTCTAGTGGGAGCTTTTTATTAGCTCCCCTTGATGTTGGCAGCTTCCGGGTTGAAGCTATCCTTAGCTGGTGTGAGAAGCAGTCATCTAGCTTGGCCCTCGATGGTGACTCTACTTCTTCAGGCTGAGTTCGTTTATGGGGTTGGCGTGATTTCGCCTTTTGCTTGCTGTCAGTCACTGACCCACTCTCCACAGGCCTTTCTCCTGTAGCTTTAGCCTTGGCTGAGAGTCTGGTTCACCTGGACGTTGCTTCGGTGAATCAATACTTAGCAGGAGACCATTTTGCTTTACTAGAGGTAATTCTCTTTCCTCATCTCTTTCTTTCGTGATTTCCTTTGTTTGTTTAAATAAATGGATTAACGTAGGTATGGCTGTTGGAGAAGCTTCGCTTGACTATTGATCCATGCTTAGGGAAGGCTCAATACCTCCCTTCGCATTATGGTCCTAGAGGCTTCACTTGGAAGGACCATCATTCGCTGAGTGAAAGTGCTTGGGTCGAGATTCTAGGCTCCTATCGAGCTTTTGATATTCGTTGGCTCAGCCCTTGGTTGGAGATTCCGTTCATGGCTACCAACATCCATGATTCTAGTGTTTTGTTGATGGGGCTATTTGGCGTTACATCCTCTTCCCCTTCTCATCTGTGCAGGCAGTATGGGCATTAGCAACGGGTTCCTAGGTCTCTATGTTTAACTCGTTTCCACGACTTCGGTCCTGATACTCCTGATTCTATACAGAGGCTTTGGGCACGCGCTCGAGTTGTTATGTTCGATTACACTACCCCAGAGACCACAGATACTAACGAATTCTACCGCGGATGGCTTGGTGAGATTAAAGTTCTCCCCGATGCTGATCAACACTTTATGGTGTCTCGTAAGTGGGAGAGGGATGAAGATGGTTTGGATCCCCTTCCTCATACTTCAAGGAAGCGTGTACGGTGGAATGACTGGCACCCTTAGATCTTATTTGTTTTCGCCATTTGTTTTCTGACTTGTGTTTTTAGCTTATTCTTGGATTATGAAATTTTATTGAATTTTATTTACTTGCGATATTCTATATGCACACTATTCATACAAACATAAACATAAATCTTTACAAACATAATACATTTCATTGAACGACTTTAAAGAGGTACAAGTTTTCCAATGATTTGAGTCCTGCCGCCAGTTAGCCTAGGGCAGGTTTTCTAACTCGTGGTCCCTCTATTCCTCACCGAATCTAATTTTTGCCTGAGCCACCCTTCATGGGTTTTCAACTCAACGGACCTCTCTGACTTCTATACAAGAATGGTCCTAATTATTGCCCAAATAGCCAAGTGCCATCTGGCGGACTGGTTTTTCTCTCTCTTTTTTTTGGTGTACTGCTTTTGTAAATTTTTACACGTGGTAGCGCTTGAGCTTATCTTGATTGATTGCATTGATGATTTCGTTTCCATCCATGTCCATGATCTTGGGAGCTCTTTGCTCAAGATTTTCTTTATGATGTAAGGGCCTTCCTAGTTTGGGCCAAACTTTCCCCGTTGGTCCACATTTGAGGGTCTCATTTGTTTCAGAACTATGTCTTCTGCTTTTAATGGCTGGCTTCTGACCCTAACTCGATTGTTGTATGCCCTAGCCATGCATTGTTGGTACATCTGTAAATGATCCAATGCCTTTAGCTGCTGTTCGTCAATCATATTCAACTATTCAAATCTGGCCTTTGCCCATTCTGACTCCTCTAACCTCACCTCCAGTGCTACTCGAAGCGATTTCACTTCCATTTCCACTGGTAAAAATGCTTCCATCCCATACACTAACGAGAAAGGGGTTTGATTGGTTGGAGTTTTGATGCTCGTTCTGTATCCCCATGCTGCGAATGGCAACTTATCAGCCCAATCCCTGTAAATAACGACCATCTTGCTAAGGATTTTCTTAATCACCTTGTTGGTTGCTTCTACCGCCCTATTAGCGTGTGGCCTGTATGGTGATGACTGGTGGTTCTCGATCCCATATTTCCTCATTAGGTTTGATGTGGCTCCTTGGAATTGAACTCCATTATCTGATACAATGTGATGAGTGATGCCATATCGGGCGAATATATGCTTTTCAATAAACTTGGTCATCTTCTTAACGTTGATGTTGGTGTAGGATTCAGCTTCCACCCATTTTGAAAAGTAGTTGGCTGCTACTATAATGAATCAATGTCCATTGGTCAAGTTTGGCCGAATCTTGCCAACAATGTCGATGCCCCACGCTGAAAATGGCCAAGGAGTAGATAAGCTATGGAGTTTGGATGGGGGTAGATGGTTGATGTCACCGTATATCTGGCACTCATGGCACTTTCGTCCTTCCAATATGTAGTTTGTGACCATTGTTGTCTAATAATATCCATGGCATTGTATTTTCTTAGCCAGTGCTATCCCATTCATGTGTGGTCCGTAATCTCCCGCGTGCATTTATCGCATTACCAACAATGCCTCCTATTCTATGAGACATCTCAACAGCATTCCTTCTGATGTTCATTTGAATAGATCCCCTTCTACTAGATGGAACTGAGTCACTAGTCGCTGATCATTTGAATAGCTTATTGATCCTCCGTTTCCAATAGGCGACAGTAGAAGGGTTCTTTGGATGTTTGCAGTACAACAGGCTTGATTGACTGAGTTCTAGGGCCTTCCCACATTGATGCTAGTGTAGCGAGTGCATCTGCCATTTGGATTTCATCCCTGGGCATGTGTTTGAAGATGCATTTGGAAAATTTTTGTGAGATTTTCCATACTACTTCCACATGAGGACGGAGTGATTCTTCTCTTATTTCCCAATCGCTAGTGACTTGTTTAATCACCAGAGCTGAGTCCCCCACCACCTATACTTCTTTTGCCCGTGCCTTTCGAAGTGCCTCCAACCCAAATAGGCAAGCCTCATATTCTCCCCCGTTGTTTGTTACTGGGAATTCCAATCATTTGGAAAGGGGTATAACTTCATTTTGTGGTGTTATCAGTACTACACCTAGGCCGGCTCCGTTCCTGTTCATTGCACGGTCAAAGAACATTTTCCACTCTACACCGACGTCCTCTATCAACGCTAGTTGCTCATCTGGAAACTCTAGATTTTCAACGTAATCAGAGTCCAAGGGTTGATTTTCTAAAAATTCAGCGACTACTCGTCCCTTAATGACTTTTCTGGTCACATATTCAATGTCAAATTCAGATAATAGCAATAACCATCGTGAGAGTTTTCCAGCTAGTATTGGTGACTGGTACAAGTACTTCATCGGGTCTATCTTCACGATGGCTTTTATTCGGTAAGATTGGAAGTAATAATGAAGCTTCTTTGTCAACCAAACCATCGTTGTCCAGCTTTATTCCACTAAGGTGTAGCGTGACTCATACTCGAGCAATTTGTTGCTCAAGTTGTACACTGCATGTTCGCTTTTTTCTTCGTGTTATTGCACCAGCATGGCTCTAACCGATGACTCCTCTATTGCTAGGTATAGGATCAGGGGTTTTCCAGGTTTTGGTGGGCGGAAGACGGGTGGGTTAAACAGGTATTGTTTGATTTTGTCAAACGCTACTTGGCACTGGTCATTCCAAACTACTGGTTGGTCCTTACGAAGTATTTTGAAGATTGGCTCGCAGATGGTTGTGAGTCTAGCGATGAATTTGCTTACATACTATAGAGATCCCAGGAAAGACTGGACTTTTATCTCGATTTTCAGCCCAGGCATATCCCTGATGGCTTTTGCTTTTATCAGGATCCATCTCAATTCCTTTTTGACTGACTATATATCCTAGGAGTTTCCTTGATGTGACTCTAAATACGTACTTTTTGGGGTTCAAGCGGAGATTGTATTTCTCAATTTTGGTGAGAAACTTATCTAGGACAGCTGGATGTTCCTCCCTAGTGTTGGACTTCACAAGCATGTCATCTACAAAAACTTTCACCTCCTTGTGGATCATATCATGTAGGAGGGTTGTGACGGCCCGCTGATATGTTGCACCATCATTTTTCAAACCAAATGGCATTACCTTGTAATAGTATACACCCCATTCAATGATGAATGCTGTCTTGATCTTGTCGGTTATTACAATCAGTATCTGGTTATAGCCTGAGAAGCCATCCATGAAGGAATACATAGCTGCCCTTGCTGCGCTGTCAACCAGTACATCAATGTGGGGTATAGGGGAAATCATCTTTTGGGGGGGCCTTATTCAGATCCTTGAAATCTACGCAGACTCTGACCTTGCCATCCTTCTTTGCTGCTGGGACAATGTTGGTTAGCCACATCGGGTATTCAACCACCTCTAAGAATTTTGCTTCAATCTGCTTTACCAGTTCAGCTTTAACCTTTTCTGCCCATTTAGGCCTTAAGTGGCGCAGCTTCTGTTTTACTAGCTTAATCCGAGGGTCAGTTGAGAT
>CATIWQ010175719.1:0-12743 GCA_949673415.1 Euphorbia schlechtendalii | reverse complement strand
ATTTGGGTACCCTTCCTAAACTGACACTCAGATTTGAATGAAAAGATTGCGAACTAAATTAAAATTATAGAAACATTGAATCCTTACAATGTTAAATCTAAGTAAATCTCTTTATTACAAACAGATTTGGAATTGATGTTTGCTGATTGCTTGAGTTTGGAATTTCTTGACGTTGGAAGTAATTTCATAGATTTTTAGCTCTATAAGAAATTTGAGGTAATTCAACAAGTTTGAACATCTTCTTCAATCTTCTATTTATAGTTGAATCTCTGAGAAGTAGCTGTTGCAAACTTTTTCAAGGTCGCTGATCTTCAATTTCTCTTCTCTTCGTACCTTTCAAATCTTCCCTTTGGAGACAGATTCCAGGATGTTTAGTGATAGAAATTTGAATGTTGAGGCGTAATAAAACTCGGTTGAAAAAATCTCATTTTGTCTTTAAGCAATTCGGATGAGAGAGGTGCGCGATATTGCAACGTGGAATCTTCGTATTGATTGAATTGTTGACTTTGGCAGAGAAGCGTAGAAACACTAGAAAACGGCGCATGTTAGATGATTCCTTTTGTGTTTGGATTTTAGTGAGGGAATCCTGACATTCTGTACTAAAACCTTTCATCTTGTGAGGACCATTTGAAATCTCCCTTAATTTCAACGCTATTATTCCTGAAAAATATCTAAGGAATATTCCGTTTCTCACAGAATTTTTTAGCAGCACGTATGTCATTCAGTGTGCTAAAAAACAACCTTTAATTAACAAATGCTAACTCAGCATAGTTGAGTTGATATACTTCTAAACTACGTAATACTTAGTATAGACTTAGCTTTTCCTACATTAAGCCGTAACTTAATTAATTACTCAGCAAAATTGTGTTGTTTTCCCTCAAACAAACTCTAGTCAGCTTCATCAATTAAGAGTATACTTAGTACTCAAATAATTTCACTAACCTAGACAGTTTGATATTTCCAAAACATTAAAGTACTGTGAGGTACTATTAACTTAATCTCCCCCATTTTGGATAGTTATTAAACCATGTAGAAGAAGAAGTTAATTGAATAAGTAGTTTAGAGATATCGAGAATACCTGGAAGTGATGGAAGAATCCCTTGTGTTGAGTGACTTCCCTTAGTCAACTTGAACTCCCCCATACTGAGTTAGTTTTCTTCAAGTAGCTCAGCTCTCCCATACTTAGAGGATTTCTCTTCACTTTGGGACTTTGTCTTACTTTAGCTTGACTTCAAAATTGGTCTCTACTATGAGTTCCTACATAACATTTTCAATACAGCAAAAACATACATACATCATGAAAATAAAGTTAAGAAGATCTTAACTTTAGGTGTCAACTTGTAACTTTTTATTAATACAAAAATGACTTAGTCAGTACATTATTTATGTTCTGATATAAGATTACATGGTGAAGCCCTATTACAAGTTCTTGAAAACAAAAAATAAGGAATATGGCCTATTCTACTTTCTATGAACAGAAGAGGAAGAGCTAGCAGTTTTGTCTTGTTTGGATTTTGGATGTTGCTGCTGAGGAGGCATGTGATGGAACGGTTACTATAGAAGAGATCCCTTATTAAGATTCATCATTTGCAAATCATCTTCAGCTACCTTCTCCTCCTTTGCTATCTGACCTTGCACAATTTTTTCAAGTCAGGTATTAAAGGCATTTAGGGTAGCCCTAATGTTCTCTTGCTGGCCTATGATTTGCATGGATATCTATTACTCCAGTTGCACCTTGCCTTCAGTGGTAAGAAAGTCTTGATCGTTGAGCTCATTGAGAAGAATATGGTGACATTTAGAGAGGTGCGCAATTTGCTCAAAGCCATGACACGCGAACTGTTGAAAACATTGAAGAAGGCCTCAGAAATCCATTGCAATCAATGATATCTTTAGTTGCACTTCATTATGAAGGACCTTGGGACCTATTGACGATATACACTTTGTAGTGTAATCAATATCCTTTACGTCCAGCTCGCCCATCTTTAGCAGAGTCTCAATCTTCTTCTACATGTCTTCCACTTTGAGCTTGATGACATCAGCTTGGTGTGAATAGTCATGCTAGTGTCAAGACAAAGTGATTCTGTAGCAGGAAAACTTGGAGTTAGCATGTCTGGAAAAATCTTCCCCATGGCAGAAACTAAAAACTTCTACGAAGAGGAGACTTTGTTAGTTTTGTTCTCATTGACCTCGCACTATATGGTGTTTATTTTAGTGTGCAGAGAGCCAAGATTCAAGACAGGGGCCTTGTCCACTTTAGAAGAAATAGTCTTGAGCAGCTTCACCATCTCATCCTACCTGTTATCATGGAGAAGCAAGAACTTTGACTGTGCTTCAACCAACTTCGTGATAGTGTGGCCAATGTCTTTGGTTGTTTCCACCTCTTTAAAGATATTCTTGATCTTTTGATCAGTTAGTCTCTTTATTTTGGCCTGCTCCTCACCTAGTTTATGGACCTGTATCACTTGAGTATCCATTTTGGTACCCAAGAGACTAAACTGCTCAGTAGCAGCATTCACAATACCCTTTATCTTTCCTGCAATACCATTAGCCATTGCAACAGACGTGGGGATATACATGATTGATGCCCCCAGCTAGGCTGTGGAATCCATTAACCCTGTGAGTATTAGGGCCATCTTATCAACCAAACTTTTGGCACTCTCTTTTGCCAAGTGACTTTGAATAGCTAACAAGCTACCCTAGATCCTCTCAAACTCTTCAAAATATTGAGATTCACTGGGCACACTTGTATGCTATTCAAACTCAGGTAATTTTACCTTTGGTCTGGAAGATAAGTCTGTCAATTCATGAGCTAGTAGCACTTGGCTTACTACTCCATCTAACTCAGCGGTAGTCTTGAGCGCAGGGAATTTCTTCCTAGCTAACACTTGGATTTCCACCAAGAAAGATGCATCAACCAAATCCTCACGAAGTGGCTCTCTTTTGGGTTTAGTTGCTTCACGAGTTGTAAATTTTGCCTCAGTAGTCTGACCACTTGCTTTTCCCTGCTGAGCATAGTTCTCAGCATTGGGAACTTCCCTAACTATAGGGGTTAAGGGGGTAGGAGATGGGTTTGAAGAAGAGGATGGTTTGGAGTTGTACATTTGAAGAAGGTTTGGGGATGTTTTGGTTGAGCGGAATATAAGGTGTAATTGATATACAAGGAAGGGTGTGAGATTGAGAATTTACAAGAGAAGAATGAGAAGAAGGGTTATTTACTAAAGAATGACTCAGAGAGAATGGGTCATGGCTTTTTGTAGGAGAAGAAATGTGGATAGGTGAGTTTTGGTTATTGATGGGTGAAGAAGGGATTTGGATAGGAGAATTTACAGTATTAGAAGAAGGAGGAGAATTTACAGTTTATTTTTCAGAATCTACAGGAGTAGAAACTGAGAGATTTGAAGGATTTACAAGAGAAGAAGTGGTTTTGGGATTTACAGGAGAAGAGGGGGTAGCAATTTTTGGAATCTCTGGATTATCTGTTTGACCCAAGGATTGGTTAGCTTGAGGTTGCTCATGCTGAGTTGAGGATTCCTCAACATGAGTGAAAGATGGTGTGGGGATGTTGGGTTCCTGAGGATCAAAATCCTCAGGAATAAGGGATAGGGTGTCTACAACATCCTCCTCGCTGCTCACCACCTGCACATTGCGTTGCAGGGGCCTGCTGGTGGCAGAACGCTTGCGCTGGATGCCTTTAACTTTGTCAAATGCTTCCTGAACTTCAGAAGTAGCGTTAGGACTCAGAGTGTCCTCTTCTCTTGACTTCTTGGCCTTACCATGCTCCTCTGATTCTTTAGAAAACACCATTTTGCTCTTTCTTTGGCGCAGGGACTCATTGGTCGCAACCACATCTTCAATTTCCTCCGCCTTCTACTCAGCTTGGATTTTGGCCTTCATTTTCCTTCTTTGTCTTTGAGGCTGAGCAGGTGCCTCATCGGCTTTGGATTTAGTAGTGCTTTTCCCCCTGGCCTTGGAGGAAGCAGCCTTCTGGTTGGGAGAGGAGGCGGTGCTAACTTTCTCCAGGATGCTTGATATGGGAACCTTATCCAAGTCATCGCTATCATTGAAATGCACCATGAATCCACCTTTATCCTCCTTCAAGATGTCCATGAGCACCACTATCGGTACACACTTCAGCTTTCGCTTCTGTTGTGCTTTGTTGTACCTAGCATGCACCTGATTGTGAACCAGTCTACTGAAGTGAACCATCTCGAATCTCTTCTTTACTGGCAACACCGTTTCACCGGACTTCCCCAAAAACTAAGCTAAGTCCACTTTCACCGCCTCATTAGTTTAGTAATGAAGTAACCATAGTGATAAACAGTAGTCAGATGATGAAGAATCATCATTGGCTAGTTCAGCTTTTTACCCTCTACCATATGGTAGACCACACACCTCTCAAAATAGGTACAACTTGCCACTGAGCCTATTTTTAGCAGTAGTAGCTTCACCACAAGCTCGTGGAACATTCTCATAGTTTAACTCATGCAGCTTGCTACAATCTCCCTAGAAACATAGTTAGCGGGGAGCTCCCAATCTTCTAGAATCACAATGGCATCTTCGTCATTGGTCCTTCTAAGCTGAGTGCCCTTGTTTGGCACATTTAGAATGCTTCCTATCAACCTTGGGCAAATGAGGGTGGATTTCCCCCAAAATCCATCATTATGATATCATCAAATCCTTAGATGGTGTAGAGATTTGAGTAGAATGCCCTAATGAGCCCTGTGATAGCAAGATCCTCCAACTTCAGAAAAGAACTCAGGTGCTGTTGCTTGATGATGTGATGCACGGTTTTGTTGAGCAACAGACCTTCACAGACCACCTCATACACTGGACCAAAATCCAGATTATCAACCCACTCCACTCTGGTGAAGTAGGTTCCCTCTTAAAGAGTGAGTTTTTCAGTCTTCCCTTCAGCATTAACAATGATCTTCATTTTTGTGGTGTTCTTAAGTCTAAAAGTAGTGCGGGTAATTGCCTTTTGAGAGGATTGAAGGAAAGGGTTTGAAAGAATAAGAGAATTAGGGATTCTAGGGTTCGAATGCTCTGAGATTCAAAAAGCAAGTAATCTTTATCTCTTCAACTGTTCACCTTTTAATGACCTCAATAACTCTCTGGGGTACGTGGTGTTACCACAACTCAAGATGGAAATAGATGCTAAGATTTGTGTGCTATCAATCACCTTAGTAAAACTGTGAGTTTTGAAGAAAATGGTTCATATTCAAACGCACATCTTTTTGAAATCGTAGAAATTTGAAAATTAACTGCGAACTGTTCCTTACGCCGTTACATTAAAATACTGACGGTGTTATCCAGTTGTCTTCTTAAGACATACTCTCCAACACTTAGCCAAAATTCTATGAATTTTAGCTTCCTTCTTCTTCAATGTGGATTAGCCATTCCAATTAACTACCTTAGTATAGAAAATTGCTCCTTTGTTAATGGTTTGGTGAAGATATCAATGCATTGTTCCTCAGAAGGAACATACTCCAGCTTGACATCTCCTTGTAGTACATGATCCCTAATGAAGTGATGTCTAATGTTGACATGCTTCATCCTGCCATGCTGAACTAGATTTATCACATATAACTTCAAGACAATTTGACTTTATACCATAATCTTCCAGTTACTGCTTAATCCATAGTAGTTGTGCTATATAACTTCCTACTGCCATGCACTCAGCCTCAGCTGTACTCAGCGTAGTAGAAGTTTGCTTCTTACTATTCCATGAGACAAAACACTCTCCAAGGAAATGACATCCTCCTGTTGTACTTTTCCTATCGAGATTGTCTCTACCATAATCAGCATTTGTGAATCCCTTAGGAGTGAAATCTTAGCTGCTGGGATACTACAGAGCAGCTTCAATTGAGCCTTGCCAGTACCTGAGAGTTCTCTTAACAGTTGCTAAGTGAGATTCTCTAGGATCAACTTGATAACGAGCACAGTAGCACATAGCATACTATATGTCTAGCCTACTAGGTGTGAGATAAAGAAAAGAAACAATGATTCCTCTATTGAACTTGTTATCCATAGGTTTTCCAGCTTCATCTTTACTCAAGATAGTATCAATGGCCATAGGAGTGGACATTGGCTTTGAATGCTCCATATCAAATTTCTTCAGGACTTCTCTAGCATACTTAGCCTGATTGATGAAAATTCCATCTTTAGTCTACTTAATTTGAAGAATAAGAAAGAAATTGAGCTCTCCCACCATAGACATTTCGAACTCGCTCTTCATCTTCTTGTTGAACTCCTTGCACAGCTTCTCATCTGTTGCTCTAAATATGATATCATCAACATATATTTAGAGTAGCAACACATCTTCCTTCCTTCACCGAATAAACAGAGTTACATCTGCTTTTCCTTTTTCATAGCCTTTGCTGATCAAGAAATTGGTCAATCTCTTATACCAAGCTCTAGAGCTTACTTCAATCCATAGAGAGTTCTCTTCAATTTGAAGACTTGCTCAGGATTCTTCGAATCGTTAAAGCCTGGAGGCTGGTGAACATAGACTTCTTCTTGAATGAATCCATTCAAGAATGCACTCTTAACATCCATTTGAAACAATTTGAAGTTCATATGAGATGCAAAAGCACACAGGATTCTAATTGCTTTTAATCGGGCTACAGAAGCATAAGTATCATCATAATCGATTCCTTCTTGGGTCCTTCCTCAACTCCACGCCGGTGCTGAGTTGATTTGGTTTTAGCGGGAAACTTCTTTTTATTAAACTTCTAGTCCTTCTTCATAAAGCATTTGAAATACCTGGTCAGAAGGGCCATTTGCTCATCAGAGTCGTAGCTGGTGGACTCATTAGATGAATCAGCTTTCTGGACAATGGCTTTGCCTTCTCTCTCCTTGCCTAGACTCCTTTTGGAGTCATCAGAATACTTCTTTAGAGACATCTCAAGAGTTAGCAAGGTGTCTATCAACTCATAATAATTGTAGGTCTTCAGGTAATGAGCTTCCTCGATGGCCCTTTTCTTGGAGTCCCACTCTAGAGTAAGAGTAGAATCTTCTTTATGAGCTCCTCTTCAATGAACTCCATCCCCAATCTCTTCAGTTCATTAATGATGTTAATGAACCTAGTATTCATACTTTGAAAACCATTGCTGGCTCCCATGGAGAACATCTCATCCTCCCTCAGCATGAGATTAATCTTTGACTCCTTGACCTTGTCGGTTCCCTCATAGGTAATCTCTAACTTCTTCCAAATTTCCTGTGTTATCTCACATCTTGAGACCCTATTGAACTTAGTAAGATCTAACACAATGTAAGTAGTTAATTGTTATGGAATTCTCTTTGAGAAGTCTTAGATCAGCATCATTGTAGTCCTTGGGATCTACGGGAACACGCACTCCGTTCCTCACAAATGTGGGAACTCTGAGACCAAAATCAATAGCAAGCCAAGCATGCATGCTTTGAGATTGAATGAAATTTTTCATGTAATTTTTCTAGAATGTACAATGATTACCATAAAAAAGAGGTGGTTTCATAACAGACATCCCCTATTTAAGGAGAACTGCTTGACTGTACCGGTTCCGTAGTTGTAAGCCATTTATGGATCTTTACTCAAAGATGATTAGTCTAAAAGTTGAACAACTGCTCTGATACCACTTGTTGGTCCTATAGACAGCTTGTAAACAACTGCAGAGAGGGGGTGAATGCGAATCTTGGTTACTTTTTTGGTTTATGAAATTCTATTTCGCTAAGTTACATTTTTATATGCGTGCTGAGTTACGATATAAAAACTGAATAAGCTGCTCAGCTTCGCTGGCATATTTTATCTACAATCTGCTGCTGAGTGCTCAACTCAGCAGAGATTGATTTTTCAATTAAAAATAAATAACAGAGGAGAGAAGATGAATGAGCTGAACAAAGTAAAAGCTAATAGCGTAAGTTTAGAACTTCAACACCTGAATTTTATACTAGTTTGACCCCGAGCCTACCTCCAATCCCCGGATACCTTTTCTGAGCTTTAATCTACTAGTACTCGTTCCTTAGGTGGAGTAGCCTTTACAGCGGGTAAACACAGTTTTACAGAAAGTACATTCCTTCCTAACTACCGCTCGAATCAGTTTGGGTACCCTTCCCAAACTAACACTTAAATTTGAATGACAAGATTGCGAACTAAATTCAACTAATAGAAACGTTGAATCCTTACAATGTTAAATCTAAGTAAATCTCTCTATTACAAATAGATTTGGAATTGATGTTTGCTGATTGCTTGAGTTTGGAATTTCTTGAAGCTGGAAGTAATTTCACAGAGCTATAAGAAATACGAGGTGATTCACCAAGTTTGAACGTCTGCTTCAGTCTTCTATTTATAGTTGAATCTCTAAGAAGTAGTCATTGCAAACTTTTTCTATGTCGCTGATCTTCAATTTCTCTTCTATTCATATCTTTCGAATCTTCCCATTAGAGACAGATTCCAGGATGTTTAGAGATAGAAATTTGAACATTGAGGCGTGATAAAATTTCATTGACAAAATCTCATTTTATCTTCAAGAAATTCGATTGAGAGAGGCTGCACGATATTGCAACGTGGAATCTTCATATTGATTAAATTACTGACGTTGGCAGAGACGAGCAGAGATACTGGAAAAAGGTGCATGTTAGATGATTCCTTTTATGTTTGGATTTTAGTGAGGGAATCCCAACATTCTTTACTGACACCTTTTGTCTTGTGAGGACCACTAGAAATCTTCCTTAATTTAAGCGCTATTACTCCTAAAAAAAATCTAAGTAATATTCTATTTCTCACAGAATTTGTCAATAGCATGTGTGTCATTCAGTGCCATAGAAAACAACCTTTAATTAATAAAAGCTAACTTAATACAGCTGAGTTGATATACTTCTAAACTACATAATACTCAGTACATACTCAGCTTTTCCTATACTAAGCCATAACATAAATAATTACTCAGTAAAACTGAGTTGGTTTCCCTTAAACAAACTCTAGTCAACTTCATCAATTAAGAGTATACTTAATACTTAATTAATTTCACTAATCTAGAAAGTTTGATATTTCCAAAATATTAAAGTACTATGAGGTACTATTAACTTGGATTCTACAATGGAAAACCTCGTTAAAGTCCCCACAAACTAAAACATTATCCTTCCCAATAATAAACGGTGCTAAATCCCTCCATAACTTATTTCTCTCCACATAATTACCGCTGCCATATACACACAGAACATACATTTCCATCTGATTACAAGTTATTCTTATCAAGCACCATCTCGTCACTGTGTGGATCACACTTCCACAAATTGATACCGAGTTCTAAGACACTACTATACCTCTTGACAACCCAACAGTTGGAATACATTGAAATAAGAAATCATTGTGTCCCCAATACCGTTGCATAACCATCTCGGATACCCCCCACTTTTGTTTCAATCAACATAAACATATTCAAATTCGATTTCCTCACTTGACTTCGAATCAATTGTTTCTTCGCTCCATTCGTCAAACTAGCCCTACAATTCCAACAAAAAAATTCATAAACATGAAATCACAATACTACTCCTTGAAATCCGCCTAACCTCATCGTTGCTTCTCTAACGCTTTTAAAATCACCCCCTCGTTAGCTTTCTTAAATAGGCCCAGGTCCTCACCCACTCTAACAGTCATCACGTTCTCACTCTCTACCTCCTCCCCGCCATTTAATTGGTGAAAATTTTGTTCATATTTGCAATATCTGGACCTGACCTACTCAATGACAGGTTAATAGTTTCAATTCCTTTACCATCTCTTTAAACAAAAACCTCAACCGTTTTACCTTGGCCGCCCGAGCACTCCCATTTCCAGTTTTCAGAACAAAACTCAGCCCAAGGCTGGACCCATCAACGTGCTCCCCACTACAAATTGAGTCACTATATTCCGTAGAGCTACCCGAAACCTCTTCCAAGCTACTCATGGCTGAAGATAGCGACCCCCTCATCTCCTATTTCTCACTACAATTTTGACATCCCACTCCTTGCCGTAAATTGGTGTGAACCTCAAACTTTGAAGATCCTACCGTTAACCTCAAAACGTGGCTGGTCATCCCCAAAGGCACCAAAACTAAACATGATACTACGTCTAATCGTTCCGGTCTCTCAAGGTCACAATCTACCGCCACCAAATTTCCTAACCTACTTGCCAAATTACGAACCAAAGATTCACATACCATAGCCGGTGATAAGCTCATAAAGTCCAAATACATAATACATTCCGTTGGCGCAATTATCAATGATAACAGATTAACCTCATGAACTAAATGTTGCATAATTCTACAATCACCATCTATAAATCAGACATTTTCAATGACGAGGTGAAACATAATACTACATACTTTCCACCCACCGGAGTCGCAAAATCCAACACAAACCCATGATCGCAGACAAGCTCAAAAACATTACGTATATTAGATATATTAATTAATTGTACCATGCATGATCTATCCTTCTAGTTCACAACCTCCACTACCAAATTATCCCGACTCCGCCTATTCTCGGAAACACCTTCCCGATTCCTCTCCTCGGCCACCTCCTTATTCATCCGTTTAGGGATGTTCATAACAATGTTCGCATATGATCTGCAATCCCTAGGAGAATCATAAAAGGTATTCATAGTCGATTTGCGAGTATAATTAAGTTTCCGTTCCCCTCTGTCTGGATTTTGCATAGAGCTTTCCCTACTAAAACTTGCTTCAAATGCTCTAAGATGGATGACTCCAATTGAAACTGAATTCAATCGATATAGAGATTCATGGAGAGGTAAAGAGCCATCTACGGTCACAGATCCAAAGTTAAGGTTCCGAGCATTCCTTGTCCTCGCAACATAAACCCATCCATTAACACCATACTTTTGGAACACGCTCTTTATTGCAATCGAATCATATCTATTCGTGAAATTCTAAAATAAATTCTGTTATGATCAAAATCCTTGCTGCCATTATTGTACGAGAGGTTCTTAGGGTTTAATTTATTATGGTGAAGGTTTTGGCATAGCTGATGGTTCGGGGCATACTGATGGTTAGTGGTAGGTGTAGTTTTTTTATGAAAGGAGGTTGAGGCAAAGGTCCCCGGCGGACGATGTTGCAGGCTAGAGAAGGTGGAGATAGCAGCGGCGGTTGTAAAGATTTTAGGGTTAGGGTGCGGTTGCTGCTGCATGGTGTATTCGTCTTAAGTTTGTTGGTACCGTCCATTTAATGAAAAAATAAAGAGAATATTATGTTGACATTAAATGACTTAGAAAAATGAAACTTATTATGGTGAAAACACGCAATCTCTGGAAAAAAACATTTACATTCACTAGTTCATGTATTATGAACACTAGAGTTACAATTACCAAAAGTAACTCCCAAAACATATGAAAATTGATCGCAAGGTTTTGACTCTATTTATTTTGAGGGCTTATATTCGATGATGATGCCAAAAACCTTGTTCCCCACTTTTCTACCAATAAGATAAAAGTTTAAAATATGAACAGATGTTGTCAATACTGCTTATCAAAATAGAAAAATGGTGACCACTGCAAGTATAAAGCTTCGATGTAATTTTAAAAGCTATCAATCTCACAGGGAAGGAACCATTTCTAAAGACCAACAAGAGTAACGAACAAAGAAAATAAAATATATAATTTTATTGTTGTTGGTTGGTTGGGATATAATGGTAAATAAATAGATAAATGTATAAATAGATTAGAGTAGAAGAAATAGGTATAGATTATCCTTACGAACAAGTATAGCAAAGAAAACATGCAAAATCATCAAAGACATTACGTACACTAGACTACTTTAACAGATTCGGTTCTAGACACTCAGATATTCAATTATTCACCGCAGAGCAACACATGAAATGACTTTTCTAAATCTAGTGCAAACGAATTAAGATGATTATATAAACCTGGATAACAATAGTACTATGCTTAGTACGGGTCACTCTTACATAGCCATATTTAGCAAGTTACCATTCCAAAAATGTTGGCTCACTAAACAGCATTATAATCACAGATCTAGTGATTATACACAATCTTGTTAACCCCGAAATCACTCTTAAAGTTAACTCAAAAGCATATAACTTGATTAATATAAAAGACTCAACACAAAATACACAATATGACACATAGACATATCATAAACTTTGAAATAAAAAGTATAAGTAGAAAACAAAGCAAAGTTGTAAGGTATGCAAGTGAAAGGTAAAGTTGATCAAACTATATCCACTCTTCATGGGAGTCATCAATTCCCGCAATTCCTACGTCTTCTTTGAATTTGGTCCCGACCCATATAGAACCTCTGCTAGGATGCTATTCTTTGTGAATATTGAATAAATGAATATTGAAGAATGAAAACTTTTATTGATAAGTGATTTGAAAATACACTTATACAACAATCGCTTAACTATGTAGTGAAATTTAGTGATCGAAATAAGGTTCGAATCACTTATACATATTCTCACTAACTTAGCGAAGCGAAATCTACACGATTTTCTCTCTAAAACTAAGTATACACGTATACACTATATACCACATACCACACCTATCATCCCATACTTGAAATTGTGGAGTTTTTGGAGCCCTATTTATAGTGTATGAAGGGTTACGTCTATCTAAACGAAGATTCGTGTCCATTGGCAAAGAGTTGCATCACTTCATTTTGATTGGATGCAAAGATTCATCCTCATCCACAATGGAAATGCACCTTTTCATGATTGGTTGACTTCTAAAAGGTGTCTTTTCGGTTGGTTGTTGATGG
>CATIWQ010175708.1:0-20976 GCA_949673415.1 Euphorbia schlechtendalii | reverse complement strand
ATTTTCTATATTGTTCACCCTTGTAAACCTTCTTGAAATTCTCATACATGTGTTTGACACAAAATCTATGCTCCATCTCTGGTGCTAGATCTTTCAAAGCCTCTATAAGTCCCTATTTCATAATAAAACACCAATCTAAGTAAGTCTAGTATAACATTATCTAACTTATTCAATACAGCAAGTTATCATCATACAACATTGGCTAAGTTATTCAATGTAGCAAGTTATTATCATACTACATACACTGAGTTATTCAAATCAGCAAAGAGCAAACACTAAGTTGAAAAAAACATACCTTTTGTCTATTTGACATGAATACCCATCCAGTTTCCAATGGACTCCCATAATCAGCAAACAATAATTCTATAAACCACTTCCAGGACTCCTTACACTCTGAATCAACACATGCCATTGCTATGGGAAACAAATGCTCATTTCCATCTTTGGCAACTGCACTTAACAATTACCCTCCTATACTAGTCTTAAGATGACATCCATTCAAGCATATAAAAGGCCTAATGCCAGCAAAGTATCCCATCTTTTGTGGTACAAACCTTACATACATATGTTGAAATACAACTATTTCTCTTGGAATGCTTGGAATTGATCCACTACCCTCTCCATCTTGAACTTGCTACAATTCAGTCTTCAATTTCACCATGTTTCCAGTATTAGTTTTCATCACAGTTGCTGCCCAATCCCATAATCTATGATATTGTGCATTAACTTCTCCTTCTACCATTTTTGCAGCTCTTGTTTTAGCTCTATATACCTTGGAAGGATAAATTTATGCTCCAAATTCTCTTCTCACCTTGTTAATAAGAGCATCCACATCCCATTTGGGGTTGTCTCTTAAATCATCCAAGTACTTAGTGGCTATGTACTTTGAGTTCACCATATGCTTGGTTATATCTCTAACACAAGTATGAGTAGGATTGAATGTCTTGATATGCATGGTACTGCAATCCCTTAACTTTGAAGCTCTGATCTTAAACCCACATTTTTCCTTACATTCTATTGTAATGACTTCCCTCCCATTCTTTTTCATGATATGGCAATACCCTCTCTCTACTGACCATCTTCTTAAGGCATCCCTAAATTCTACAGGCCCTGTAAACAACATGCCTGTGCATAAATCCCCACTAACTTCATTATAAGGGATGGATTGCTGATGTCCCTCATCATCTGATCTTGCTGGACTATGCAAATCATCTTCTCTTCCAAGACTAGGCTCATTAAACTCAGCTATGTCATCTTCATTCAAGTCTATTCCCACATCAGGTTGTCCCATATCAGTTTGCCCCATTTCAGGTTGTTCCATCTCAGGTTGTCTCAAATCATCATCATCATCATCATCATCTGTGTCCATCTCATTACATCTAAAGTCTACATCACATGAATCATCATAATCATTTGAATTTGAGTCACCTGAAAAGCAATATGAAAAAGCATTAGTTATCCCACATACAACAATAATTACTACTAATTAATGAAAGGAACAATCTACAAATAGCAATAAAAACAATACCTTCAAATCTTGCTTCCTTCTGTACATCTGCTTTTACTTCACCATGGTTACCATCAACCTCAATGTCAGGTACATTTTGGTTTTGCTCAACTTCAATGTTAGGTGTAGCCTGGTTACCATCAACTTCAATGTCAGGTGCAGCCTGGTTACTTGGCACTTGATCTTCTTTTGTTTCTTGTTGATTGCTTAACCCTTCATAATGAACACTAGTTCCTTCTTCAACACTACCCCAACCAAAACCATCAGCATATCCAAACCCAAATATCATCGATGGTAATCCCTCACACGATAACCCAACATTTGGGACTGACTTCCTCACTTCTTTACCTCCACAGTGCACACTATTAGCAACATTACTAGCATTCCCTTTATTCACCTCACCACCTGAATCACTATAGTCATTGACACTAATACCCACTCCTTCATTTGTATAACCACCTTCTGAATTTGGTACATAAATAACTTTTTCTACCCTCTTTGGATTTCTAACTTTCTTCTTCTTTCGTTCAGGGTATACCATTTGCAACGGAGGAGGATTTTCAACAAAATATATGTGATATTCAAAGTCATTATTGTTAAAAAAACTTCATCAGCTCCAACTTCTTGTCATCCACTATCTCTTCATATCCACAGCAACCTGAAATACCCCTAATCTTGAACCACATTTTACATCCCCTCTCATATCCTAACTGGGCAGCAACACGTCTTAAATCAAAAAAACCAAATTTATCCATATCGGGCTTGAACCAACTAGTCTCTCCCCCTACATATTCAATCTCATTGTTTTCATTATCCCATTTAGCGGACCAATGTCCGCCATGATGTATAACAACCTCAAAAGAATTCACCATCGCTAATAATTAGTATCAAACACCTGTCAACATTACTAAATGAATTAACATTCAAAATTAAACCTATTATTCACAAAATTGTAAAATGTGATTAAAAACTAACATTTTGTTGTTCTTTATAAACCTGCAGCAAGCCTTATAAACCCTTACTAGATCAAATCAGATTAAAACCCTAACCGTATCAAAACTCATGAAACTAACATACACTTATATTACACAACATTACTATTGATTACACTGAATATTCATTATAACATGTCAATTTTTTCAACCTCAATGCATTTTTAGAAATCTGTAAAACCCTAACACAGGATTACGTTTCTAAACTAAAGCCATGGTTTTCAGATAGATTGAAGTTGCAATGGTGTTTACCTTGTTATCCAAGGTATTGATGATGTGGTGATGACACGTTTGAACTCCTCCCCTGTACACGCTAAATGTCTTTCGAAAACTAGATTTTTAGTAGCGAGGAATGGCTTTCAGTTGCGAGGATTGATGCACGATTTTGTTATTTCGCTTAAAGCAATGTTAGATTTTGGATTTTTAGGTTTGAATGTGTTTGGAAAGGAAGAAGATGAAGAGTAACTCAGTGACTTGAAGAGAAATTTAGAGCACAGTATCTGACTGCCTGAATTTGGGCCTTTTATAGGGTGGCTTTTTGGGTTGGACGATTTTTCCCCTTACCACGTCAGCTTTTTAAACGGTGTCTGAAAAAAAGTTGTCTTTTGCTAACGTTTGAAACCACGGGCATGCTTTTGCAAAAAAAAATTCCACAAGGACTATTTTGCAAACCGGCCAAACCACAGGGCATGTTTTTTAACTTTACCCTTAAGAATATACACATTGAACAATAACATGATAACAACATTCCCCACCATTATTGTTGGAGTTGAATTTTGTCAGAAAATAAAAGATAATTCTTTCGGTTCACTATTTTTATAAAATTCATATGACCACCCAACCATCACATGAAATATTCTCTCAAAAAATTGTTTAGGCTTAGCAATTTGATCATTTTAATCATATTCATTTGTAATATCATCATGAACTATTAATTTTAAAAATCATTATCGTTGAATCTAAATCTATATATGAGATAAAGAAAGAAGATGGTGGAGAAATGAGAAAACAATCAATGATTTCAATTTCAATTACAATTTAGAGTTAGTTCTAATTTAATTACATGGTATCAGAGTCATTGTTCACATGATATCATAGGCTGATTATGATGTTAGGTTATCCATTGATAGTTTTTGACGTTCCAAACGAATTTGAGCGTGAGGGTTTGTTCGGTGTGAATCTAAGGGGGGTCAACTAACCCTCGAAATTCTGCAAAAATTTGGAATCCCTTTATATCTGAACTGATCAGCCATGGCTAGAGATGAAAATGGAAAAAATGAAGTATATGATGATAAGGAGAATATGGTTTCTTATCTATTAATTTCAAAAATAAATTTTATGACCTAGATGCGCTTAGACTTTGATAAAAATGTTGTTTAATTAATATTTTTTAATAAAATAAAAGGTGAGAATATACTAATATATACATTATATAAATTATTCGGTTTCAAATTCAACTATTCTCCTAAATTCAAATTAAAAAAATCATCCATTAAGAGTATTTTATCTTTTTATCCCAAGTAAGTTAATTTTACTGTATGATTATATTCATTTTTATCTTATGGTTGTATTTTTTTATTCGATTCTAGATATTCCTAAATATTAAATTTCATAATTGTTGATCAAATGGGTGTAGTTCAATTGGTACACCTTTTCAAAGTGGAGGTGAAAGTGCCTGAAGTTTTATACACAGCCTATTAAAAAATCCATATTCCTTAAACAAATATAATTGAGTAAAACAAAACTAATTCAAGTTTTAGCAAAGTCCAATTATATTATAATACCAACAATATTTTCTAATTCTCCACTTGTAAACAATGATTATGAAGAAAGTAACGATTACACATGAAGAATGTTTTTTAAAAATTTTGTTGATTGTGAGGTTTGAACCCACAATCCCATACTTCTTGAATTTTTCAAGAAGAGGTGGCCACGAAACCAAATCTAGTGTTTGATAAAATAACCATGATACCTAATTCAATTTGATAAAATAAGAAAATATTTTGAAACTTAGAAAACCCAAAGTATTTTTAAACATATAAAGACTATTGGTTACAATATATACTTAAATGTGTATTTTAGTACCTATAAATTAAAATTGTGATATGAGACTGTTGTTCAGTTCTCACTAAATACATTGGTGACCATTTAGAAAGAGATCCCGACCCCTCGACGATATAGACTTTACTCCACCATTGGGTTTGTTAGACATCTCTCATTGGTTGAGGCATGATCAATGTTCCTCCTTATATTTGTGAAGCATCCTTCACCATTTGAATTACCTTTTGAGGTGAGTTAGGTAATTGTTCACATCCTATACCTTGATTTTTATAATTGGAAAAAAAAATTAAAAAGACTTTGAACCCAAATTGAAAATCACAACTATTAAAAGTACAACAATTACATAAAGGAACTAATAAAATTCTAATATTTGCTATTGAAAAATATAAAAAGCAATTATCGTATGAAAAAAAAGAATCCTAAACCTTGATCTTCAATATTTGAGATAGAAATTTTATAGAAGACTAGAATCTAAGATGAAAATTACAACTATTAAAAATACAGAAATATATAAATTAAATATTCAAATTCTAATTTTTGTTTATTTTTAAAAAGCAGATAACAACTATTGTAAACAAAATAGAACATTCAATAAAAATGTAAATCACAATTCAAAATAAACTATACTCACCATTTACCTCAACTCATCACTTAAAGAACCTCTTTATATCTGAAAGGTCTAGAATCTGATACATACGGTGACAGTGGTAGCACCTTAGAGGTGAACTGTTGTGTACGAAGAAGAACGCAACGATCAACAAAAAAACAAATGAAGAAGTTGGCAAATTTTTAAGGAAAACATATGTTTTTTAAATTCTGAATGACAAAAGGAAGTAGTTCACGATAATGACATACTAATGTCGGCCTACACGTTTTTTTTTGTTTTTTTTATAAATGGCGCAATTGCGCTTATATTATTAAATTATAAAGAAAAACTTTTAAACTCATCCTGGATGTGGTTCGAACCCGTGACCTCTAAAGTCATAAATTCTATCTTTACCACAAATTCTGCCAGCTTGCACATTTGGACTAACAAAATTGGGAGGTTTTACGAACCCTCCATGTAAGAATAAATGTACCAATCATGATCATGAACAAATATCTAATTAATTTCTCGCGTAAGTCCAAGTTTTTTATTTATTGTTTTTCTAGTACATTTATGTGAGAAAACTTGAACCCAACCCAAACCCATGATAGATATTAGGGCTTTTTATGTAATTGGTCTTAAAGTGGTATTCTAGTTACAAATTTGGAACAAAAAGTTCATATTCTCCAGCATGTTTTTTCTTAATGTTCAATTCTTCAGTTTTACGTTCTTTATAAACCACTCATTTGTCTTTCATGTCCTTATTCTAGAATATTTTTCAATTTAAAAACCTAACTGCCGCGTTTCCTTCTGTTCAGTTTTGGTTATCTTCTCTTCATTTTGATTATCCCTCGTCAGATTCTCCTTCTCACCATCCGCTCTCCCCATAATCGTTTACCAATTTTAGCCAGATATTAAAATTAGGATCTGATCGCCAATGATTAGAGTTGGGAATTTGAAGATGCGAACTTGTTTTTTGTTCCAGTGTTTTCTTCTCTGAGTTTGATAGTGAATCTGATTCGGCATGCCAGAGCTCATTCGATTTCAAATCTACGTTATAGTGATGAGGAAATGCAGAAGCAATTGATTAAGTTGTTGGAGTAACATGGTAACTAGAAGAGGAACAATGGTAGGGTTCATATTTTGATAGTCGGAAATATGAATACGTTGTACAGTGTGTAGAATCTCTACTCTAATTCTTTCTTAATACTATCTAAGAAATATGTGAGTCTCTCTTTACCTCTTCAATCTTTTCTATTTATTGTTGAAATTTGTTAGCCTGATTGTGTATTTATGCATCAAAATTCGTTATATATGTACCTTTGATGCTTGTGTGAGATATTGATTTTTGCAGAGAGTATATGCAGATATCATATAGTATGTTCAAACATTAGCATAAAACAACATTGACTTGTGATCCTTCTTCTACTCAAGATATTCGATGTTTCAATGATTTTTGTTTGATATCTTTATTTAACATTCTGCTTAAAATTTGTTAATTATTGGTTATATATCTGTTATATGTGTGATTTAGTTGTTGTAAATTTGTAATGGATATAAGTGACATTCTATTTTTAGCTCAATTATTGTTTCAGAAGTGAACTTCTGAATCATATTGAAGTAATTAAGCGCAGAGATTCTACAAATGCTAAGTATTCGCAGAACCAAAAATCACCCACGACCAAACAGATCTATGCCTTGGAGGTCTGAGTTCCTTACATATTTTAAATGGTCCCTTTTTCCTTGAATTTGTCTGTAAACAGTTCAATCTTTCTGTCAGATCCTTTTTTTAACTTTCCTGCTTAGTAATTTATATATATTAGACATATATCTGTTATATATGTGATGTAGCTGCTGCAAATGCTTTTATGCTTTCTCAGTCTAATGTTGATGATTGACAAACCTGCTAATAATATAAGAGATTTATACCATCAATATAAGAGTTTAGACTTGGTTTTGATAAGTTACAATCATGCTATGTAAAAGTCACGACTCCCATAAAAAAGGACAAATGGAAATCTATATTAGAGTCTATCTTCAGCCTTATAAGCCTCTTTTATCTTTTTTGCAGAAAAGTTTTCGCCAGCATAGATAATGATTTGGCTGCTTTTTTTTATTATGAAGTAATGCTTTTTTAAAAGACTCTGACTTTCTTAGGCAGATAGAATTTATTTACTCTTAACATTTTAATTAGATCTAATGTTCAGTACCTTCTGAAGTTGACTATTTCAGTTGTTACTGACCTGCAAAGATACACTGTTAGTCTGATAACATTGAGCTGGATTTTCTTGTTTAGTATAATATTACTCCACTATCACATTATAGTTTATACAGCTTATCTTTATATAAGCCAAGTCAACCATTTTGAACTTTTTTATGTTTCAAACAATCATATTCCTCTTAATTAGTAATGTTGAAGTAATTTGAATATGAAAGAGTAGTTATTGTGTCTTCTTAAATTGCACTACTTGATTGATTTTGTCATTAGATATGTTTGTGTGCATATTTTTAGAATATTTATGCTTTCAAGGAATTTAAAACGTTTATATTTGTAGGAACTGAGATAAGATGGGAAAGTTTAAAGAAGTCAAAGAAGTGCTCAAATTTTGCATGTTGGTTCAACTCAATATTTGCTGAAAACATTAACTCCATGAATGAAGTGACATCAACATACGCCAAAATCTGAGGTGTAGGAAAACCTGTGACAACTACACCAAATGAGCAAGAAGTTGTGAATGGAGAAGTTGATGAAAAAGGAAAGCCAGTCAGCAGAAGAATAATTGAAATAGAACTTCCTGATGCTGAAAATGGGAAGGTGTGCTTGTGATTCGCTCCAGAGTCCAACGGTTATTTTCACATAGGACATGTTAAAGCAGCACTACCCAGCAAGTATTTCACTTTTAGATATAAAGGTGAGTTGATTGTTCGCTTTGATGATACAAATCCAGCCAAAGAAAATAATGAATTTGTGGAAAATCTTCTAAAAGACATTGAGACACTCGGTATAAAGTACAAAGAGTAATTTCACTAAAAGATAATTGTTTGCTTTGATGATGTAAGGTTTCTGAGTTTCTTCTTTGTTTGATTTGAAAATTTTCTGACAAAATCTGAAAATTACATATATGTAATACCACTATTATACGTCCAATGCATATTCTTTTATTTCTTCTTTGACTGAAGTTGGGTTTTTATTTTCACAATGAATCTGTAATGCTTTTTAGGTGTTTCATTCAAACATCTATCTAACTTTGATCAAAAGAAATGGTTGTTGACATGAAAAATAAAATTTGTCAATGTAACAAGTTCCAGGTTGATGAATTTCCCATGTGCCCATGCTCTTGCTTACATAAGGGAATTTCATTTATATTTATGTTGGAGGTTAAACAATACATCTGTTACATCTATTTTACACCCTAATATGTCTGATGATATATCTCTATTACGTGTAAAAATGGATGAAAAAGACAAGTTGAGAGTTTCATGTTCATCCACAAATCTATTATATTTCTGATAAATATCTATTATATAACTAATAAATTTTGTTATATATTTATATATCTAATATATGTTTGTTATATCAGATTTGGATTCTCTAAAGTTGAGACATAACTTTATAGTAAGTCCAGAGAGGGAGTAACAAGTTGTTCTGAGTAGGAATAATTTCCAGGTTTGAACTGTTAATGACTAATAAAACACACTACTTGCATACCATAGATTGATTTGTTTTTGCTATTCCCTTTTTTACTAACAAGCCAAAAATTTATTAGCGTAAACTAGAAAACACTTTTTTCTGAAATTTTGAAGATGTACAAAGTTCAAAGAGGTTCAATTTTGATGTTTGCCTCATCTATTTTTCTTCTCAGGTTAAGGTATGAAATATCTCTCATGGCTACATAGCTTTCAAGTAACTATGTAGCAGTAAATGATACATTAAATAGTTGTTTTTGGCGCCAAATGATACATCAAGTAGTGTGTTTACCTCATCTGTTAATGACTTTCAAATATTACATTTTCATTGTTATCACTGAAAATATACTTCAAGCTATTCCATTCTCCTTTTAGTTCGTTTAATCCTAAAATTACAATCTGTGCAAACCCCCCCCCCCCACCCCACGCAAAAAAAACAACAAGTTCTATTTGTATAAACACATGAAAATAGAAACCATTATTATAGAACAAATTAACTTTACATCCAAATAACAAAACTAATAAAGACATTATATGTGATCACTGTGAATTTGGATCTTTATAGCTCATTGTTTCTTCATTTTCTTCAACATCCATGCTTGAATCTTTCCCATTCGGTATACTTCCATTTTTGGACATTTAACCACTTCAATTTCAAGGATGGAAATTCGAGGAATCTAGTTACGGAATAAAAACTTGACAACTTAACCAAATGTTGGAGACTTGTGGACAGTAGTGATGGTAGTTGGCTGCCAGCTCCTTATTCTTGTTACATACAAAGAACACCTCTAATAGAAACACCCGATCAAAAGCCATTGCTTCGAGTTGAAAAACACACAACAAACTTAAAATTCACTAGTAACCAAGCATTGAAGATCCAACATTATATCGATTGTAGCATAAAAATTGAGCTGCAAAACACATAAGAAACAAAATATTAAACAACTATCAAGCTTATTTCACCAGTATTCAATCTACTTTTACATTCATTGATCTTGTATACAGATTGTGTTAAAGAATGCATCTGTTACATTAATCTTACATCCTTAATATATGTCTGATATATATCTATTACATGTAAAAACGGATGAAAAAGATCATTTGAGTTTCATGTCCATCTACATGTCTAAATATCTCTATTATATAGCTAATATAACTTTAATTTATTATTATATATCTAATATATGTTTGTTATATCGGATTTGGATTTTATAAAGTTAAAAAAACTTTAGAGCATTTTTTGGATATGCTTCGGTATGATCTCCTCTTCGTCTTTTCTATCTGATTTTGATAAGGAGGATAAAAACTTCACGATATTCAGGCGAATCTTATCTGCAATGTATTCCTGAAATAGCCAAGAAAAAGGAGTAATATGAGATACAACTAGCATTAAAAGGATTCAAGTTCTTAACAATAAAGTTAAACCGGACCTTGTATTAGCACGATTATTTACGATGTACTCCAAAATTTAACCATTAACATACTATTGCATAACCAATGTATCAAAAATGCTATTTCAAAAATATGTTCAAAGATTACTGTAGGACTCAGTAGGGTGATAAAATAGGTCAGAGGGGGGTGAATGACTCTTTTTCGGTTTCACTGTATTCTTCAGAAGTATGCCTCTGAGAATGCTTCTGATTAAATATCCTTTACTCAAAATCCCCCTTTTTTGTTTAATTCTTTTAATAGCAGAATTAAATAAACACAAAAATAAAGCAGAGAAAGGAAATATGCAAACAGGGATTTTATCCTGGTTCAGCCTTTGCCTAATCCAGTCCTTGGAATCTCTTATCCAAGATTTAATTCACTAATGGCTTTTCTTCTGTTGAAAAGCAAACCCTTTACAACTTAAGATTGAAGTTCCTTCCAACAATCTTGCTTATGACGAGCTATACCAATACAGGAGTACCGTCCTTCTGTATTTGAGGCTCTGAGCTTTGTCTCTCTTAAGTACCTTCCTTATGAGATTACCAAGCTCCCTCACACTAACTTACCCTCAGCTTAGTGTAATTTATGAAAGTTTATAAGAAAATGATTTTTATGAACTTCTGAACTTTGTTTCAGTTAGTTCAAATACAAACAGATTAGATTTGAATGTTTGCTATGAGAAGGTTGTAAGCATATTGAGAATTGGTTCACTCTTGAATTCTTTTGCTAAGATTCGACAACCCTCCCCAATGGCAGAAATCATCCTTTTATAGAGGGAGAGAATGTTTTCGTTGATTTTTGGACCGTTGCTAGGAATTCTGCCGTTGTCTCCCAATTTTGTTTCCGTTAACAATCCGTTAGAGTAGCTTGTCTAACTGTGATTCGCGCCATACTGTATTAGGTTGATTTTGGGGGACCACTTTATATGATAGTTGCAGGTGAGATTTGCAGAGAAATTCTTATTCCTGATTATGCAACCATTTTTGTCTTATAGTGGACTTGGGGACAAAGCGCGCAGTGGCATTAAATGCAAAATCAGCTTTTCTTGACTTTTGGCGCTGAAAGACTAAGTTGACCTTTGCAGAACCTTAGAGGAACTTCTTAAGGTTCTGAGTTTTGAGTATTCTTCTGAATTCCTAACTGCTTCTGAAGTGTCACATCTCCGCTGACAAGTTCTGTAGCTTCTGAGGTAATTTGCTTCTGAACTTTGCTTCTGAACTCAGAACTTACAAAACTAAAATTATCTTCAGAATCCAATAATCTCCCTCATTTTGTTGGTTCTGAGTGAATTCAAGCATAGTATGTACTTAAGTTCAGAGTTTAAGTTTAAAAACATATAAGGAAGTCAATACAACGCAGAGTTGTACTTTTAGAATGGAAGTAAAAACTTTTTATTCATTATGAGTATTAGTTTTTACATTACAAGTATTTATAATGAATTCTTTTACAAAGGTTTTTCCGTAAGAGCTAAGAATTCATCATTTTGAGTCTCCTCTCGCTGATCTTTGAAGGTTGATTGGAAATCATCCGTCTTTCCCAAGTCTTCTTGAAGCTGTGCTTATCCTTCTCCCTCCACTCAATGCCAACAAGCTGAGCAACTATCTTCTGCTCATCAAGCACAAATCTTTGGATGACGTCTTGTACAGCCTTTGCATTTGCTTGAAGAGGAGGGACAATCTGCTGAATCAGCCTTGCAACCTTACTGGGGATATAGGGAAAGATGCTTTCAAGGATCACTTGGAGAGCCTTCTGATTCCAGATCCACTAAGTGTTGAGACCATTTTCCAAATGCTGCAAGAATGGCACAATCTCACTATCATGTGAGTAGAAGGAGTCGAGAGATAGGCTACCAAGCTGATTACTTAGCCCACCAATGCTCTTTTGAAGAGCTTCTAAAGTGCTTGCATTCCTTGCCACTACAATATCTTATGCTTCGATAGTGGTCTTGGTAAGGGTAGCAGCATACTTCTTTAATTGTTCCTCTATTTCAACAACAGCCTCGTTCTTCTGAGCAAAGGTGGTCTCAGATATCTGCTTGTGAGCTTCTTCAACAGCGTTGAAAATCTCAGACTTCAACTCCCTTTTGGAATCTGCAATAGCCTTGAGAGTTTCAGCCTTAGAAGTAATCATGTACTTCAACATCTCATCAAAACTACCTTGGATTTCCTCCTGCTACCACAGACAGAAAGTATTCTGAGTCCTTAGCACCTGGATCTCATTCTTCAACCCCATGGAGAAGTCTGTTGATATGCACTCTATGGCAGTTCCTAGAGTAAACATAATGTCAGCATACTAACTCTGGGAATGTTCCTTTAACCCATTAAGCTCATCATGGATCAGCTCCAGACCCCTTTCACCAACATCAATGAATCCATTCATCTTCTCCAGGGCTTCTAAGATGTCCATGTAGTTGCTTATTCTGGTCTCCATGAGAGGCTACAGATGTTGTATAAGCTCACAGCGAATTTGAGAAGGAAGGGGAATTGCGTCAGCTCTTTCCATAATTATTTAAGCCTGCTCAGAGATGAGAGCTACGCTTTGAGCTAGTTGGCGATTGAAAGGACTGAGTTTGAATTTCACAATTGAGTTATTGAGTTGAAGGGCCATAGTGAGGAGATCATCAAGTGTCTTCCCTATGTGATGAAGGGAGTTAACAGGAATAGAGGTGCTGGGATTCTCTCCCTCAGCAATGTCACCAATCATCCACTTTCTGCTATCAAGAGATTCATCCCCATAGATCCTTTGTTCCTCAGGTCTGGGGATTAGAGTAAGGGAGCTGTCAGGATCCACCAGACCCTTTGGAACAGATGAGCGCTGCTGCTGCTGCGTTGGTTGTTGCTTATTTTGAGCATCATTATTTTCTTCATCTAAAGCATCTTCCAGTAAAATTGTTTCATGCTCCCTCTAATCTCCCTCATTCTTATCTTTATCATCATCCTCTTCCCTTATAGCCTCTGGCATACAGAGAAGGCCATGGTTACGAATTCATCAGCAGGATCTGATGCTAGTGACTAAACACCCCATTCAACCACTACAGTCCTTTGAGTTTCCTCCTTTTGAAAAGCTGATAGGAAAGGATCTTCCTCTAGCAAGTTCTCTTTCAGCAGAGATTGCTTATCGGCCTCTTCCCTCTTCTCCTCAACTTCATCCCTCTTCTCTTTAGCCTTATCCTCCTCCTCAGTAGCTTGAGCTTTCTTTGCCTCAGCCTGAGGATTTTTTACCACCTTTTGAGTAATGGATGTTGCTACCACAAGAGGATCCTTGTTACATGAGGCTGGAGATCCTCCTGGTGTAGACAGGAATTATTGTGGTGTCTCAAGAGAGGCAGTGAAGAGATGAGAGGGATCAAAGACAGCCTTCTATTCATCTAGAGGAGGAGACTGTGGCTTCTTTTCAATAATGAAGTTTGTAGGATTTACCACTTTCAGAGGGACTGGACTTGGTGCTGCTGGGAGAGCCCCTAAGGGCAGATCAAAGTCCACTGAGATCCCTTCCAAGACTTTTCCATCTACTTCTTCTGAGTCATCCTCCTCTATCTTAGAGGTGCTCTTCTCCTTCATTTTGGCCATAAACTTCTCTAGAGCTGGCATCTTCTTCCCTTCTGACATAGCCTTTTTCTCCGCTTCCTCAACTACTATCCTTATATCTCCCACTGTTCCCTTCCTAGGCACCTGAGTGAAGACTTCTACTATGCTTTAGTTTACCACCCTTATCATATCATCCTTTTAAGGATCATCTTCTGAGATGACAGTTTCACCATAGGTCTTGGCTTTCTTCTTCTCCTTCTTCACCTCCTCTTCCTTCTTTTCTACGAACTCAGCCTCATCCTCTCTTGGAATAGCCATATCAAGATCAAACACTCCCCTTCTCCTCTTGGTTAAAACACTTATTGGCTTCCTATCTTCCTCATCATCTTCTGAACTGTTCTTCTCCAAAGGCCTAGGCACATATTAGAATTTGTTTATAGAATAAGTTATTCCTTGAGCTTTTCCCTCAGTCACTTCAGCAGGAGTAATTAAGACTCCCTCAGCAGCAAGTGCCTTACTTCTACTGGCTCGGTTTCTTTTTACCTTAAGGACTTCCTCCTGTTTCAGCACAGGCTCCCTCTGCCTCTTGGGGGAGACTTCCTCAACCCCTTTTACACTTTCTCCCTTTTTGGCAACTCTCAGCTCCTTCTCCCTTCTCTTCCTCATTAGATCCTTCTTCAGGGCCTCCTCCCTGTCCCACCTCATTCCATAATCTACCTTCTTATCAAATGTCTCCCTCACAATTTCACTACCCATTAATCCTTCCTCCTCTGAGCAGTCTATGTCACAGAATGCTACAATTCTTCTAATTAATCCACCAAGTGTAAACTTGTGGTGTAGCATATACTACATAATGATCACAAGCCAGTTGACCTTCCTCTTCTAAACCAGATGATACAGGATGTAGTGCTCATAGATAGACACTGCATTTGTTGAGTTCATATTCTGAAGTAGAAGATGAGCCATTATGAATTATCAGTATCTAGGCTCATGAGGCATATGAGTGCTTATCTTCTCGCCAAACCATCCTTTTAGTATATACGCCTTCCTATCATAGCTAATTGAATCTTCACATCCTCGTCTCAGAGCCAGAACTTCATCTTTCATATTCAACAGCTTTGCCAAAAAAGCTAGAGTAATGATGATCTCTTTCCCTTTAACTTTTATTTTGAGCTCTTCATCGCTCACAGTGCACTTTCTTAGGTTTTGATAACACTCAGAAACTATCTTGGGAAAAATTGACTCCTTCAGTCTAATCCAAGTTCTAAGTTGATGAAATTCAATCTTTTCTTTGTAAGGAGATGCTTGAAGGAAGGCATTATCTCCTAGAAATCTTTGTGGGATTATATTTGAGGGATTTGACCTGTATAGAACAGGTTCAAAGGTCTTTGGAGGGATTTGAAAAATGACTTGTTGTTTAGGACCTTCCTTTGATGATTTGGTTCTTTTGGGCGCCATTTTAGTGGATGAAGTTTGAAGATTTTAGGGTTCTTAGAAGAGAGAAATTTCTCAGAAAGTTGAAGAAATTTTGAGATTTAGGTAAAGTGTTTAGATGATGAACAGTTTTTATGTTTTTTATAGAAGCGGTTTCATAAGGATAGAATGGTAATTTGCTGAGGAATAGTTGTAACGGTTTCAGCATTTACCGTCTAAAATACTTTGGTAACTGTTAAGTATGTAACTGACGGAAGAATGTGAACAGTTTTAACCTAAAGATCCGGCTTAGGGTTCGGATTTTTGAATTTTGAAATATGAAGTAATTCCTGGGTTAGATCTTCTGAGACATAGCATTGTGTTAACTTCAAAGGATGAACATTTCCTCTGGAGCTAGTTACTCTTCTGAGTACTTACATCATCTTCTAAGCAATATTCACATTGAGTTGCTCATGCCTATTTCTCTTCTGAGGAAGGTGAATTGTTCTTTGCTCAGAGATTTGGTGAAGATGTCAGCTCTTTGGTCTTCTATAGAGATTTATACTAGCTTCACATCTTTTCTTGAGGATATGATCTCTTATGAAGTGGTGTCTGATGTTGACATGCTTCATTCTGCTATGCTGAACTGGATTCTTTGATAGATCAATTGCACTTTTGTTATAGCAGAGGATCTCTATGCACTCTGACTTGACTCCACAGTCTTCGAGTTACTGTTTGATCCATAGCGCTTGTGCTACACAGCTTCCCGCAACTATATATTCAGCTTCTGTAGTGGATAGTGCTACTAAGGTTTGTTTCTTGCTATACCAGGAAACAATGTTGTTCCCCAGAAAATGACATCCTCCTGTAGTGCTTTCTTTCCAGTTGATCTCTTCCATAGTCAGCATCAGTGAATCCTTTTAATGAGAAATCTTCATTATTTAGATACCACAATCCAACTTCAATAGTTCCAAGCAAATATATGAGGATTCTCTTTACTACGCTCAGATGTGATTCTCTAGGATCACTTTGGTTCTTGTTCAATAACAGACTGCATAGTGAATGGCAGGCCTGCTTGTAGTATGAGACAATAGAGAGCCAATCATTCCTGTGAACATCTTTTGATCAAATTTCTTACCTTTTGAGTCTTTGCTGAGTATGGTGTTGGAAGCCATATGAGTTGACATAACCCTTCCATCTTCCATGCCAAATTTCTTCAAAATCTCCTTGGTATACTTAGATTGATTGATGAATACTCCATGTGAACTTTGTTTGATTAGGAGACCAAGAAAGAAGGTTAATTCTCCCATCATTGACATCTCAAATTCAAGTTTCATTTGAGAACTGAATTCTTTGCACATACTTTCATCAATGGCTCCGAAGATGATGTCATCAACATAGATCTGAACAAAAAGAATATCTTTGTTTCTTCTTCTGATGAACAAAGTTGTGTCTATCTTTCCTCCGAGGTATCCTTTTGAGGTAAGAAAGCTTGTCAATCTTTCATACCATGCTCTGGGAGCTTGCTTCAGACCATATAAGGCTTTCTTCAGCTTGTACACATGACAGAGAAATTTTAAATCTTCAAAGCCTGGAGGTTGCTGGACATAGACTTCTTCTGAGATGAATCCATTAAGGAAGGCACTTTTTACATCCATTTGATATAATTTGAATCCCATATGAGATGCAAAGGCACAGAGGATTCTTATTGCTTCAAGTCTGGCTACTGGAGCAAATGTTTCATCATAGTCTATTCCTTCTTGTTGATTGTATCCTTGAGCCACAAGCCTTGCTTTGTTTCATACTATGTTTCCTTCTTCATCAAGCTTGTTTCTAAATACCCACTTAGTACCAATGATAGATTTGTTCTTTGGCCTTGGAATAAGATCCCAAACGTCATTTCTGGTGAACTGGTATAGTTCTTGCATGGCCATCATCCAACCTGCGTCTTCAAATTTCTTTGCTTCTATGATAGAGTTAAATGCTAGATGACTTATCATTCTGCTGAGTTATCTTCTGGTGAGAACAGGATTCTGAGGTGCGTCAAGGATCAGTCTTTCAGGATGGTCCTTCTTAGTTCTTGTTTCTCTGGGCAGATCATGATGAACAGGAGTCTCCACTACTTCTGGTTGTCTTTCTTCATCTTCATATTCTAAGAATTTGATCTCAGATGGTTCATCCTTTGTTGACTTTTCTCCTTGAGTTGACTCACAGGATTGTTTATGTGAGACAGAATCTCCATCTTTCTCTGAGCTTCTTCATTTTCCTACATGGTTAGTTTCATCGAAATCTACATGTATTGATTCTTCTAATGTTGCTGTTCTTTTAACAAAGACTCTATAAGTTTAGCTATGTGTTGAGTAGCCAAGAAAAATTACTTCATCAGCTTTAGGATCAAACTTACCTAGTTGTTCTTTATTTTTTAGTACAAAGCAATTACACCCAAACGCTTTGAAATGCCCAATTTTAGGTTTTCTTCCTTTCCAAATTTCATAGGGAGTTTTATCAATTTCTGATCTAATGTTTACCCTATTCAGTATGTAGCAAGCAGTATTGATTGCCTCTGCTCAAAAGTATTTGGGAAGGTTTTTGTCACTCAGCATTGACCTGGCCATTTCAACTAAGGTTCTATTTTTCCTCTCAACAACACCATTTTCTTGAGGGGTGTGAGGAGCAGAGAAATTGTGTTCAATTCCTCTGGCGTCACAGAAACCAGCAAATAATTTGTTCTCAAATTCTCTACCATGATCGCTTCTTATTTTAGATAGAAGGACTCCCTGTTCAACTTCAATTCTGTTACATAATCTGGAGAACCCTTCATACGCTTCATTCTTACTACTTAGTAGGATAACCCATGTATATTTGGAATAATCATCCACTATAACCATGGAATACCTATGTCCAACCATGCTCATGGGAAGAATAGGGCCAAACTAGTCTAGATGGAGTAATTCTAAGACTCTTTTAGTTGAAAAATCAGATTTAGATTTAAAGCTCTTCTTAATTTGCTTTCCATACTGACATGCACTACACAAGTGATCCTTTTCGAAGTTTAAGCTTGGTAAACCCTCAACAAGTTTCTGTTTGACTAATTTGGTCAGAAGATTCATGTTAGCATATCTCAACCTTCTGTGCCATAGCCATGACTCTTCTTCTTTAGTCATTAAACATATATCTTTCTTTGATTTATCATTTAAATTAATTATGAATACGATATTGACTCTAGGAGTATATATCAAAGTTTTATTTATCTTACAATCAATAATGAAGCATCCTTCTGAGTCAAAGATGACTTTTCTTCCTTGGTCACACAGCTGAGCGATACTTAGAAGATTGAACTTTAATCCATCCACAAGGGAGATTTCTTCAATTTTGATTGCTGCTCAAATGGTTCCTCTGCCAATGATTTTTCCCTTTTTGTCATCCCTAAAGCTTACACTTTTGTATCTTTTACGTTCTAATGAGATGAATGATGTCTCATCTCCTATCATGTGTCTTGAACATCCACTGTCTATATACCAGATCCGTCGACCTTCTGTGGATCTAAAACTTACCAGCAAAAGTAGTGGTTAGAATCTTCGAACCTAGTTTCCCTTGGGTTCGGGTGCATTATAAATTAGATCTGGCCAATCATAAGAATCATAAAAACCGTTCTTAAATCTACACATTGCAGAAGACATTTACACCTTCTCTGGCCTATTCTTTCTATAGAGTTCTGGGAGATGGACAAAGATCAAAAGGTTACTGAAGTGGTTGCCTCTGAGGTATGACTACTTCTGGCTTGTGGATTTCTCTGAGTCATTTTTTGATAACTTCCTTTCTGATGACTATTTACATCATACCTATATCCATACTCCTTATGGCTCCTTTGTCTTGGAGTTGAGGATTCACCTTGATACATCTTTTGAACATTTTGCTTCTGAGAAGTGTTTATCTTCTGAGTATGCTTCTTCTCTTGTGAATGTTTCTTCTTCTGATGATGTGCTTTCTGTTGAGGATGCTCATTCCTCTGAGCTATTGATTTTACAAGCAGAGTTATTTTGCCTGATATGTGTCCTTTTACCAACATTACTCTTTTACTGAGGTTGGTAGCATTGACTCCTACCAGAACCAATTCTTTCTTGAGCTTCTCAACCTCAATTTCAAGCTCTCCTTATCTCTTGTGAATAGCTTTGGTAGAGTTATCTCTAGCTATATCTCAGATATAGAAGTCTTCAAAATCTTCTTCCAGAAACTTCATATGTTTCTTGTTCTTCTTAACCTGCTTATAGATTTGTGCAAAAAGTTGCAGGATTTCATTAGGAATATTGAGTTTGGAATTTACCTCATCATTTTCCTGAGATTTTCCTTCTGAAGATGAGAATTTCTTTATGCTGCTATGCCAGGACTCAACTGTTGGGTATATATCATCTTCAGCCATGAAGCATATCTAAGCAATTTCTTCATTTTCTGAAGAATCTGTAGAGCTCTCTTCATCACTATCGCTCCATGTTACCACCATAGCTTTCTTTCATTTATCCTTTCTTAGCCTTGGGCATCTTGATTTAATATATTCTTCCTAGTGACATTCAAAACAGGTTATAGGTTTTTGATTTTCACCTTTGATTTTCTCCTTAGATCTTTTGAACTTGCTTTTCTTCTGAAAGTCTGACTTATGGGGAAGGCTTCCCTTTTTCTGGAATTTTTGAGGAGTCATTTAGTTCTTCTTCATGAACTTTTTGAATCTTCTAGCCAGCAAGTCCATATCCTCATCATCCTTTGATGAGCTTTCACAGACTTCTTCTGCTCTTAGGATTATTGCCTTCTTTCCTTCATACTTGGCTTTTTCTTTCTTCTGAAAAATCTGCATAGAGATCTCATGAGTGATTAAAGAACCAATGAGTTCATCATACCTGTAAGTGGTGAGATCTTGAGCTTCTTCTATTGCTGTCTTCTTAGCCTGCCATTTCTCAGTTACACTTCTGAGGATCTTCTTCACTTGCTCCTCTTCTGAGAAGTTCTTTCCCAATCTTTTGAGTTCGTTGATGATGTTTGTGAATCTGGCATTCATGTTTGAGATTGATTCTCTCTCTTCCATCTCAAATAATTCATAGAGTCGCAGATTCTGATTGATCTTTGATTCTTTCACTTTGTCTGTACCTTCATAGGTTACTTCAAGCTTTTTCCATATATCTCTAGCACTTTCACATCCTGAGATTTTATTATATTCTACAGCATTTAATGCACAATGTAGAAATTTAATTGCAGCTGCATTACTTTGTAATTTCTTCATGTCAGTCATTGTATTCAGTCTCAGGTTAAGGAGAGACTACCCCATCTACAGTGGATGTAGGAATGTATGTGCCATTGGCTATAGCAAGCCATGCATACATATCCTGAGATTGTATGAAATTTTTCATTCTGTTTTTCCAGAATGTATAATTCTGTCCAAAGAATATTGGGGGTCTGGGCACAGACAACCCTTCTGGGAGTATCTGTGTGGTCATATTTCCAAGCAAGTGCTTCATGCTATTTTCACTCATTTTAGTCTTTTACTCTAGATTAGTTAAATCTATTTTCGAGTTCTAGCTCTGATACCAATTGTAGGACCCAGTAGGGTGATAAAATAGGTCAGAGGGGGGTGAATGACTCTTTGTCGATTTCACTGTATTCTTCAGAAGTATGCTTCTGAGTAAATATCATTTACTTAGAATCCCCCTTTTTTGTTTAAGTGTTTTAATAGCGGAATTAAATAAACACAAAAATAAAGTAGAGAAAGGAAATATGCAAACA
>CATIWQ010175700.1:0-11162 GCA_949673415.1 Euphorbia schlechtendalii | reverse complement strand
AAAGGGAATCGCGAACCTCCCCTCTACAACGCCTGCGGATGTACTCGCGTCCCCGGTCGCGGCATTCAAATCAGGCACGCGAACCCTCTTTCGGGCAAACTCCTACAAAGACAGACAAACAGTCAGAAACAGGATCAACATGAAAAAAAATAATTCACCCATGTCATACCCGGCAGCCCACACCAGTACCACTAGCGCCTGCACCTACACCAGGATCACCGTCAACTCTCGGACCCCTAGCACGAGCTGGAGGGCACTCCGCCTCAGCCTGAGTCGGCGGATGAAGCGGAAGCAACCTATCTCGAATAAAGGCCTCGTAGTCGCCGCGATGCCCGGAGAGCCTCACACCATGCTCCTCGAAGAGTACCTCCCGCTCCTCTAGATCAGTAATCACCAGATGCGTCCAGAATAGTCCGGTGGGAGGCGGGGGTGGAATGCGCCTCTCGGACACTGGCTTAGTCCGCCAAAACTGAATGCGCTCACCCAGGTACCACTCACGGGTCCTGGGCCCCTCAAGGATGAAGCGGTGGCGATCCACGTCTCGCCGGATCTCCCTCGCCATATGATAGCTCGGAAGGTCCCGCGAGGGTCGCTAGAGACCCTCGCAGGGAGGCCCCGCGAGGGTCGCCTAGGACCCTCGAGGGTAGTCCCCGCGAGGGTTCCTTACTACCATCGCGGGGAGGCCCCACGAGGGGTGTTTAAGACCCTCGCGGGGAGGCCTCGCGAGGGTTCCTTTGGACCCTCGCGGGCAGGCCCCGCGAGGGTCACTTAAGACCCTCGCATGGCCTCGCGCGGGCTGACTCGCGCAGCCTCGCGCAAGGCTGCCCCTTTGCGGGGTTCCCCCCGCAATTGGGATTACGTCTTTTTTTTTTTAAGTTAAATAATATCTAAATTAAATTAAATAATTTTATTAATAACGAGGAGGGTTCTAATTCGGACACGTCAGGATACTTGAAAATGTGTGATTCAAGGATAAAATCCCGTAAAAGCCGTCATCATCGAACGCGCGAGCTGGTACAAAATCCCGTGCTCACGCATGTCATTTATTCTTACCCTGATATCACATTGATGTCACTCATTTAGTTTTAAATGAAGCGATGTGACAGTGTAACATAAGATTAAGATCACCATTCTTAATTAAAGCAGTTCCTGCTTAGCACTCGAACCTCTACCTAATCAAGGCTATGAACTTATTACAATTTAATCCCATATATTCCCTAGGGTACAACACTTGGTTTACCTAAACTCAAACACCTGCGAAATCTACCTCGTCATCCTTTTTTTGATCTGTTTGTTTCAAAAGGATTAGCAAACTTATCACCTTCCTTTTCCATATTGGCATCACATTAACCCTCTTATTTCTTGCTGCCACATGGGTAGTATGGCAAACCTTTACCATACGGTAGGTTGTTTATTTCAAATAGATTGGCAAACATATCTTGTCATGTCATTAGGATGTCATCTCGATGTCATTTTGACTCCCAAAAGAACTTAGAATGTCTATTACCACATGGCTAATAAGCAACCTTAATTAGTTTATTTCAAAAGGATTGGCAAACTCTTTCCTTATAGTTGACCCTAATAGTAAGCATTTATATTTTTTCATTCATCATTGCATATTAACCCTTGTGACACAACCATCTTATGAACATTTCACGCATTGGTTTCGAGTCAGTCCAAAATGAATTTCATTTATGATTATGGTTGGTTGTATGTGCTTTAGTTAAGGCTTGGAAGAGGTCGGCTCGTTGCCTCATCCGGGTTTCCCCCATCGTGGCTCATCAAGCATGATCACAAGTAGAGGGCTTTCAACACATAGATTCCAATGAAGATTCGGGTTCAAGTTTGGGTGTTCAGGATTCAGTTCAGAGCGGAGATCGGTTTACGGTTTAGAGCAGGTTTTCAAAATGGCAGACCCATAAAATAGTTCCGAGGGAGAAGAGCAGACCACGCATGATAGACCTACAGTCTAACAGTTAGGCTTGGTTCAAGAGATTTTGAACACTCTATAGTGACCAATTCGCTCAGGCTATGCAATTCCACATCCATCCTCAACAGCAAGAGGACTAGGCCGCAAACAAGCTCTCTAATAAAGAATTAATTTGGAATCTCCAAGGTCCCATTGCAACTAGCCATCCTATGGCTAGGAGGCCTGGCTCTGCTCCTCACACATTCCCATTGACTAGTGGTTAGTTCGGCAATCTTGCCAATATCTCTCAATTTGGCGTAGGAACTTCACAGCCCCAACAACTATACAACCAGGCTGGGTTAGCTCAACCCTAGGCATAGTTTCCTTTCAAATTAGGTCAGGTCAACTTAGGCATGGGTAAGACATCGAGAAGTAGTGGACATGCGGGAATGGTAGCAAATCAGTTAGTTCTAGGATAGTTAGTTTAGCCAGGGCAACCAGGTTTTCAGCAACGGTTTCAGTACTAAGGGTAGTGAGGTAACCTTCCAACTTCATACCTCTAGTGCAGAGTTTCTTTTCACAACCCGGGGAAGCGCAAAACTTCCAGGCCCCTTCTTTTGATTTCGGTGCAAACTTTGTCATTCTATCAACTCAGTTTCCGGGTCAGGCCATGGCCCCACCCAGCTTTACACTTCCTCCGAGGGGTCCAGCTTATCCTTAGGAAAATTATGGCCAATATGGGTACCATGACAGGCTCGAGGTAGGCCATTCATCATATCAACAACCAAGCATGGAGGAGTTATGGCAGTAATTTTAAGCTAATAGACTTGGACGCCTGTGTTTTGAAATCCCTGAGGAGGGGAGAGAAGAACGATGCTAGGTCTGTAGAAGGGGAAGAGATTGTGCATGGTAAGAAACCTATAAACTTGGATGCATATCATATCAAGAGCATCAAGAGGATAAGGGATGATGAGCAATACCCATGACACACTCCCTTGGAGACAAGGGTGATCGAAAATGGAGTGTTGAGTGTAACCTGCAATGGGTGGGTCTTCAGGAATAACCCCATCCAGATTGGTAATTCATCAATTGAAGACACTGAAAAAGGTGATGCGAAGCCACCTTTCCCTCCAGTAGTTAATGAAGATGAGTTAAAGGTTGATCACTTGGTAAATCAACCTAAGATTACCTAGTCGAAGTACAAAATTTGGCAACTATGAGGCACATTATCGTGGCCTAGTTTAGAATTTAATGGAAATGGAAGGTATGCTGATTACTTTGGTTATTGAGATGTGTTCAACCATTGGGAAAGGGATACTTCTATAGAAGAGCACAACCATTTCCTTTGATTGGTTAGACTTGTCACTACAGCGCCAGAACCACTACAAGGCCCTTTTCATCTGTGTTAACTTCTTTAATATGTCGATCCCTTACATCATGGTAGATGATGGATCTACTCTTAACTTGTGCCCGCTCAAAGTGTTACCTCACCTAGATTTAAGCGAGAACATGATGGAGAAGTCGGATACCATCATCTAAGCTTATAATGATTCCAAGTGGGGTGTTGTGGGGGTATTTATACATCGGTGATTGTGAGCAGGGTGAGTTTGGAGGTGAAATTTACCATTCTTGACATACCAGTATCTTATTCCTTGCTCCTAGGCAGGCCATGGATTCAAGTTCTTGGCTCTTTCCATTCTACTTTGCACGAGAAGATTAAGCTAGTTTATTAGGGTAACCTATCGCAATAGAAGCAGATCAGAGTCGGTTATGGTAGCGGTTACCTTTGCAGAACAAGGATTAGAAGGCTTAAGGGTGTCCATGATTGGTCAGGAGGATAATGAAGCGACAAGGGTTCATCCCGGGAAGGGGGGTTAGGCAAGCAACACGAGGGGATGGTTGAGGCTATTGAATCACTCTTTCTCACTCCCACGAAGAAATTAGGGCTCACCCCAAAGCACAAGATTTACAAACACAAGAGGCTATCTTTTTGTAACATGATCAGTGTTTGTGCTATTGAAGGGGGAATGCAGTATATGGGGGATAGTGAATCTGTTATGATGAATGGGCATGAGGTTCCAGGTTTTGAGATTTTTGGGGACGTGTATGACTTCCCGAATGACTGTATGTTGGCTCCGATAAGTGATTCCCTTGATGGATTTGGGACAATTACTCATCCAGAAAAGGCCGCTCATAATGATGTTTCTCCAACTAAAGATCCTACCATGATCACCGTTTCTACGAAAGACAAGGAGAAGGCTAAGATGTTCATTGAAGATGAACCTGAACCCGGACCTATAGAAGACGAAGTGCAAGAGGCTTTCTCCCCCTTCACTCGGACCTTGGCAATTCTGAAGGAGGAGAAGACAGAAGGAGGCATCAAGGAAAGCTCAATAATTGTAGAAGTAGAGATCATTACCAAAGCCATAGCAAAAAGAAGAAGGTAGCCCTTGCTAAGCCCATCGCAGTGGAGCCAGCCACTATGATGGAAGAAGACCCTCCACTTGTGGAGGAAGATGATGCTACAGATGTAATCTTTAATATTTGTAATGTTTTCGATGTAAACAACGCTACCTATGAGGCTTTTCAATCAATGAATCATAATTTTCTTACTTGGGTGATGTTTTACCAAATGGTAACATGCATGTTCATACTCATATGCATAATGTTTTTAGCATAACTGATACTTCTTTGCATGAAATAAATTTGGGTATGCATGAATCACCAAAAATGGTGATGATTTCAAGTGGTCAGAATCTTGAGGAATAATGTGAGATAAAAAATATACTTAGAAAAAACATGGTAGCATTTACCTGGTCATATGAAGATATGCCATGGGTCAACAGAGAGATCGTTGAACACAGAATTCCCATCGATTCGCGAGTGAAGCTAGTGAAGTAAAAGTTGTGAAGGTTTCAACCTGAATGGGCTGAGAAGGTTAAGGTAGAAGTGTCCAAGAAAATTGAAGCCAAATTATTGGAAGTGGTCGAATATCTGACCTGGCTAGCCATCATCGTCCCGGTGGGAAAGAAGGATAGGAAAGTCCGGGTATATGTGGACTTCAAAGATTTTAACTAGGCTTCGCCAAAGGATGACTTTCCTTCTTCTTATCGATATCTTGGTTGACTACACTGATAGGGCTGCTATGTACTCCTTCATGGATGGCTTCTCCGGGTACAATCAAATTCTTATGGTAATAGAAGATAAGATCATGACTGCCTTTATCATCGAGTGGGGGTTTATTGCTACAAGGTTATTCCTTTAGGGTTGAAGAATGTTGGAGAAACCTATCAAAGAACCACTACGACCTTGTTACATGACTTAATATGTAAGGAAGTTGAGGTCTATGTAGATGATATGCTTGTCAAATCTAATAATCAGGAGGAGCATCGGGGTAGTTCTTGATAGGTTTCTTACCCGTATCGAGAAGTACAATCTTTGCCTAAACCCGAAGAAGTGCATGTTTGGGGTCACCTCGGGTAAGCTACTAGTGCACATCATGAGTCAAAGGGGCATTGAGGTGGACCTGGATAAGAGTAAGGTAATAAGAGAGATGTCAGTACCAAAGACAGAGAAAGAGATGCAGTTGTTATTAGGATCCCTACAATATGTTAGTAGGTTTATTGCTCACCTTACTACCATCTATGAGCCAATCTTTAAACTACTCAAGAAGTAACAGCCCGTGGTTTGGAATGATTAGTGCCAACTCGTGTTCGAAAGTATTAAGCAATACTTGATTAAGCAACCTGTCTTGAAGCCTCCAGTAGGGTCGCCCCCTTATTCTCTACTTGGCTATCGAAGAATTGTCCGTAAAGCCAATGATGGTATAGGAACACGAGGATAAATGAGAGCATGCAGTATACTACTGAAGTAAGAAGCTACTGGAGTACGAGACCTGTTAGTTGTGGAAAAGATATGAGTTGCAATGGTATGGTTGACTAAGAAGTTACACCATTATTTTCAGTCCTATAGAGTGTAAGCTGTGGCTAAGGTTGATCCCATGAAGTATTTGTGTCATCTCCCACATTAGTAGGTAAACTTTTTCAATGGTTGTTGCTCCTTTGTGAGTTCGTCATTGAGTATTGCTGGTTAATCAAGACAGTTATTGAACTTGCAACAGAGTAAGGCGGAATTTTAAAACATAAAATTAACCTAGAGGATCTCCTAAGCATGCCACGATTGATATAATCTAAGTTAAAACATTCCATAGATGCTAATTGGTTCATAAAACTTATAAAAGAAACCTAACATCTAAGTTTAGAATGCTTTTAGTTGATGCATGCTTCTCTTCCTCTTTTGGTTGCGATATTCCCTTAGAGCAATTTGGCAGAACTTCGTTAGCACGAGCCTCCAAAATAGGATAGCTTCTATGATTGATCCATATGGATCTTCACCGACCAAAACCTCATAGAGGTAGAACGCATTGGAAGACAATGATCACAAGGTTTGGACTATACTCGTTTCGCAATACTTATCTTCATAAATTATGCCAAAAACCTTGTTCCCCACTTTTCTACTGATAATATAAAAGTTCTTAATACGAACAGGTGTTGTCAATACCAATTATCAAATAGAAAAGTGTTGATCACTGCAAGAATACAGTTGCGATGTAGTTTTAAAAGATATCAATCCCACAGGGAAGGAATTCGGTTCTAAGGACCAACTAGAGTTACGGAACAAAAGAAATAAGATAATTTGTAAGGTTAGATGATAGATTGATGCATGAATAGATTATAGAAGATGTAAACTATCTAGATATTCCCTAAGAATAAGTATAGTAGAGAAAAACATGCAAAGTAATCAAAGTTGTTTTAAACACTAGATAACTTCAACAAACTCGGTTCTAAACGCCCAAATATTCAATAATTCATCATAGAGAAGCACATGAAATGACTTTTCTAAATCTAGGGTAAATGAATTATGACACTTATAAGAACTTAGATAACAATAATACTATGCTTAGTACGGGTCACTCTCACATAGCCATATTTAGCAAGTTACCAATCTAAAAATGTTGGCTCACTAAATAACATTGTAATCACATATCCAGTGACTATACATAATCTTGTTAACCCTAAATCACTCTTAAAGTTAACTTGAAAGCTTATAACTTGATTATAATAAATGACGAAAGATGAAATACTCGTTATGACACATAGACATATCATAAACTTCAAAATAGAAAGCATAAGCAGAAAACAAAGTAAAGATGTAAGGTAGGCAAGTGAAAGCTAAAGTTGATCAAACCATATCCACTCTTTAATGGGAGTCGTCAATTCTCGCAATTCAGGCGTCTACTTTGAATTCGGTCTCTACTAGTACAGAACCTCCATAAGGATGTTATTCTTTGTGAATATCAAAGAAAAGAATGTTGAAGAATGAAAACTTTTATTGATAAGTGCTTTGCAATTACACTCATACAACAAATGCTCGAATTTGTGGAGAAATCTAGTGATTGAAATAAGAATAGAATCACTTATACAATTTTCTCACTACAACTTTGAACGAAGCGAAATCTATATATTTTCACTCTCTATCTATGCACGCATACTATCATTCAATGCCTACTACTCATGCCACGAAGTTGGTGTGATTTGAACCCTATTTATAGAGTGCGAAAGGTTGTGTCTATCCAAACGAAGAGTCGTGTCCATTGGCGAAGGGTTGCATTGCTTCATTGTTATTGGATGCAAAGCTTTATCCTTATCCATAATGGAAAGGCATCTTTTCATGATTGGTTGACTTCCAAAAGGTGTCTTTTTGTTTAATAGTTGATGGCGGTTGATTGTACTTATCCGGCGATTGGTATTTGAAAAGATATAACCAATAACCATCACAAGTCGCGACAGCGAATCACATGTCGTAATCATGAACAATGGTTGGCAGCTTTCTATTTATGAAGGGTGACATGTCACGACCATGAATAGGTGTCACAATCGTGAATTGTGCTTCTCTTCATGATTCTTCATTGCAACTTTGTCAATTTTGACAACTTTGATCCTAAGCCAAATCCTTGTGTTCCACGCATCTTTTTGCACCTTTTTCACTCTTTTTACATAGAATTCCATCTTTGATCATTTCACTCCCAAGATTCACCTAGTTTCTGCACTTTCATAAAAAACAACTACATACCACATGAAATATTTTATATGAAGTATAAAGTGACTCTAAACCATATCATTTTATAAGTAAAAATATCATGATAATATGTGTAATTATACACTTACACTATGCCATAGATGGTCTGTCGCAACAATGAAAAAATGTTGCCTAAAGTGCCAAAAGTGTTGCGAAAGCACTTCTCGCAACACTTTTTTGTGAAAAATGTCATTGGTGATGCTTCCCTTGCGAAAAGTCATTTTTGCAACACATTTTCTTTTTTTCGCAACAATAAAAATGTGTTGCAACAAGTGACTTTTCGCAACACTTTTTTAGTACTTGCAACACCTTCTATTGTGTTGCAAACAATACCCGTCACCGTCAAAGTTAACATTCGTTAGTTTTTTTCGTAACACTTTTGTTATTTTTTCACAACTCTTTTCTTATAACAGTTTTAGCATATTTGCAACACCATGTCCAGTTTTTGCAACACTTTTTGAAAAACACTTATGTTGCATTTGAAATACTTTTTGCGCTTATTGCAACACATTTGTAAAACACTTAATTGATGCCATAATTAAAAAAAAATTAAAATTCATTTTTTTATATAATTTATAATGTCTAATTGTATACAAATTGAAACGAGAACTAAAAATACGTAATAATACTATACAAACTAAAAATAACGCTACTAAAAGTATAAATGGCTGCTGACTTCACTATTCGAGCTGGTGTTCACAAAAATGCAGCCGAAGAAGTTAAGGGTATCTCACAAACGATCATAAACCATTGCATCAGATCCATGAGCTTGCACCTATAAAAAATGTATGAGCAGAATTTGAATAAATAACTTATTATTCTACCTTAAGAAAACATTGTCAAATAAACTAAAAGTAGCCCATGACTTGTCTTTTCTTGAGCATTCAAGAACCAAAATGAGGATATAGCAAAGTACATGAACTAGGAAAAATTGTATAAAACTAAAAAAAAAGTTACACTAAACAAGTTTAAGCATAAGTGGAAAATGGAAAAAAAGGAAGTAAGAACAAATGCAGAGTAAAAAAACATTTATTTACAAACCTATTTGTTTAATAGGGTATTTTCCCTCCTAAATCAGCTTAAAGACTCCATCAAATTACTAACAGATATAAAGTATAGAATACAACAAACCCAAGAGCACCCATATATATAAATATAAAAAACAAAGAAGTGTTTTCCTTAAATACATCATCACAAAACCTAAATCAGTCATCATTTATCATCAGCACTATGCTCTATGCATTCAGTGTATCATATCTACGTGCTTGCTCAACTCCTCTTGTTTCTTCAGTCTCAGCCTCTCGCTTTCACTCACCAGCTGCAATAGCAACTATGTTAGTTATTACATAAACCTAAATTTTCATAAATTCATGAAAAGTATGTACTCACATGCCAAATACAAAATCTAATTGATTTACCATAACAAAGAATAAAAAGTAGACTTAAACTTAATTGGAACAAATCTAAGAACTCTAACCTTTGAATGCAATTATAAACAAGCAATAGATGGCACAGACTATGACCAAGGAATGGAAATATCTACCTTTCCAATAGTGTGGGCTCATTAGCATTTGATAGCTCTAAAAGGCAAAAGAGGCTAACTGCAAAGAAACGGTTGTAACAATACTACCAACTGCATTTATCACTTATAAAAAGTGAAAGAATGAGACAAAGAGAATCTTTCCAGATCTAGGAGCTACAGATTTTTTACATAAAACACAATAATTTAATTAGCCAACATTATCTCAAACAAGATACTGACAATATCATACACTTTACAAGTCACAAGTTGCATGTAGCATGTGGGTAGTCAAATTAATTATCCGAGTTACACAGCGGTAATATTTAATAGCATATTCCAAGGCACCACATGAATGAGCCCGGATGCAAGTTTAAGTCAATCAAATTGAGATTACTAAGAGATGATGAATGGCTCTCTAAGGTAGTTGAAAACATTGACAATGATATTATCATTTGTAATAGCATCTATGTGTGGCCCTAGAAACTACCCATTAATCAATATTCCCTACCATAAAAACACTCAAGAATATGATGAGTAATACCAACTAAAAAATACTACAAAAAGTTCAGATATTTTCACATTACCAATAACACAAACTTAATTATAGTACCTGTTGCTTAACACCTAGAGGATAAATGTCACCATAAGTGACTTTCTAAGTGAAAAACCTATAAGGGTTATCACCATTAATGCCATTAGTATGAAAGAAAGAGAAAACAAGAATACCAGAAAGATAAATACAAATACCCTTGCTTTCTCTCATTTAGCTTCTCTCTGCTTATTTTGATTTCAGTGGGGAATTTATAGATTTACAGCCAAAAAGAATATGACTTTAATGTTGAGTGACTAAATGGGTCCCCGTCCCTTGTACTACCATACTTCCTTTAAATCTTTCATTTTTTTTATCTAATCTCTGGTTTTTTTAACTATTATAATGAAATCCGAAATGTAAAGAAAGATTTGTAGTATTAATTTTACCTCTAAAAGTGCTCTCCTAAAACTCCAATATCAGTAACTAAGCTTGATTAATTTTTTATTCTACATATCTAAATTTCAGAAATGTTTTCAAAATGAACTAATAAAATCAGAATCTCACTGTACTTTACAAATTTTTATATGTTTTGCCAAACAAGGATATTGGCACATCAGATGCGATTTTAAGCAAATATAAGGAACAAAAACTGCAATCAAACGAACTCTTGAGTGAAAATAGGTAATTAAGCAAATAAGAAGAGGAATGACTAAGAATAAGATAAGAAGTATAAAGAAAAGATGCAAATCAAATATCAGGGTTATTCAGCTATTCAAGTACAAACAAAAGATTGTGAATTTTCAAACATTTTGTATGCAAATGACTCACTGTAGCTTTTAATTTCTCTAATGATTCAGTATTACTACTCCACTTCTTTTGCTTATTTAACAAGGCAACCATCTTTTGATAGTCCTATTTCACATTTTTGGTTGCCTATCCAGAAGCATCAAACACCATATAAGAAAGTAGTCAGATTTACTCCAATAGCTATAAAGCCAAAATAAAGGTTAAAGGAAAACAAAGAATTTAAGAATGTAAAGAAATATTTCAAAGAAACTGAA
>CATIWQ010175639.1:0-14993 GCA_949673415.1 Euphorbia schlechtendalii | reverse complement strand
TGCCCTATTTTATTAACTATGGCATTCTTTGTTAATTGGGTATATTGGATATAACATTGCCAATTTTGTTTTGGATAATGAATGTAATGTGTCGTTATGTATGAATGTAGTTTAGTGGCTTTTTGTGCAATATTGATAAGTGCCTTTTTTATGCCTTTTACTTGTGTATTACGCCTTTTTTAATAGGGTCCAACTTAGTAGAGCCTTCATGTTCAATTTTACACATTTTTACACAAACCGTAAACAATTGTATAATGTAGTATTACTTAAAATTGTTCAACAACTTACATAAATGCACACATTTCTCAAGCAACTGAACTTTTCTTGATAAAAATTTGCGTTGATTAGCTTATCTTACATCAACGTAGAACCAGTACAGATAACGCAATTCAACTACCAAATTTAAATTACAAACCAAAATAACTCTTTAAAGGCAAAGCTAGAATTCTAACACTAATTATATTCTCTCTTAACATATTATTATACATAAAACCTAGCACAATTAACACAAATATGACTGCAACTTTCAACAAAACCCCCTGCATTATAATTTTTGTTTCCTTTAAACTTGTAAAATCATGCTTCATTTTGTTAATTTCTTCCTCTATCTTCTTTGCTGAAGCATGGGTCGTGCGTAATTTCAACTTGAATTTGTTTACCTTACTCTTATTTGCAACTAAATGAGCTTCATATTTCTTCAAATTTTTAGAAAATTCACAAGCAGTATCTTTTTCTCTTGGAAAATTTGTGGGTTCACCTAATCAAAAAATTGCAACCCCTATTTTTTCATATCTTACACAAACAAACATTTCTCTTCCTATGTTTCGCTTCATTGTTGTGGTTCTCACGAGAGGTTAAAAATATTTCACAAAGATAAGAGAATTTGGGAAAAATGTATTTGTTTATTGAAGAACAAACTTGGCCATTATATAGCCTTACAGAAAAGCTAAAACAAAGGAAATAACAACCCACATGTAACAACTTCATAGAACTTTTGTATTGCCAAACAGCTTTATAATAGCTTCTTTGAGCTCTAATGCATCAAACACCTCTAAATTTGACATTATAGTCGATACATTATTAGGAAAATCGATTCGAAGTAGAGAAATTTGTACTCCATTAACATGAAGATGTTATTTAGACTTGAATCACTAACAAATAATTTACTTGTTGCATCTTCCTTATCATGTGAGAGAAATGGCCAACATAAATTAATCAATTAAAACCAAATTTTGATTACAAGTTTGTTATTAATATGCAGCTCATACACATTAATATTGGCAACCATGAAACCAATTCATTGACAGTAATAACTTAAACCACTAATTATAATAAATAATTAAATGAAATTCGAACAAAGTAGAGTAAAAATAAGGGAAAAAATTACATACAAATCCATGAATTGTAAGAACAAAAACAATAACATTGAGTTTCAATGAAAAAAGAATGGGTGGCACCATTGACCCCATTCCATAAAGCAACAAATCTCTCAATGCCTCAAAATAATTCTACAAAAACTTCATCTATCCAAACCCACAAAAAAACCACCAAGAGATGTGTAATATTTGTCGATTTCTTTTCCATATCTATCAAGTTTTTAATTCCCCACTTCATGAGTTATTGCCCATGAAAATCATTCAATTGCTCCCAAAATTCATCAAGAACACTGTAATCGTGAAACCTTAAAAAAACCATAACTTCATAAAATTGCACAAAAAGAGTAAAACCATTATGCAACAACTAAATTTAAATTATATTCAGTTTAAATAAACACATCTCAACCTTATAGAATTTATTCCGCTCTTTTATTCTTAAATCTTCAAATTGACAAAACCCTAAAATGATAATTCAACAAGTAACAATGATTTTTGAACATTTGAAGCACAAACCAAAGAGATTAGTGTTTACCTTGTAGCTGAAACATTTTTATTGGAATTTGGGAAGAAATGAAATGGGTTTCATATCCAGCCTTCATTGACTTTCGTGAAGAATGGAGATTCAGATTCAAAGGAGAAGAGAATTAAAGAAATGTCAACAAATCCTTCTTTGCTACTAAAGTTAGAGATTATTTCCTCGGGTTTGAAGGGTTCAACGAAGGAGGGAGACGAAGAGATGAAAGAGTGAAAGCAGTCAGAATTTTTTTGGCTTTTATAATGTTGAAAATATGGTATTCCGAAATTGCCCCTGGGTTTTTAACGGTGTGAGCTAAAAATTCCTCGATTGGATAATGTTTAGAAACACAATCCCTGCAATGGTAAAAAAAAATAACACAATCCTCATTTTGATAATGAGTTAAACCACAAGACATGTTTTTGAACTTTACCCTTAAAATTATTCCCGGATAACCACCTTATGCCATGCGATCATTTTCACTAACAAAATTGATCAACGTATGTGTAAATAAAAATGAACTATTTTTATTTAAATTAACAATTTTAATCATCGATGTTTTAATTAGGCCACACTAGCCTCGCTAAAATCAAATCGAACATACATACAATATCTCATGCTAACCTTTGTGGGTGCAGTAAGATGTATGCCTAGGATTTTATTTTCCTTCGGGTAATGCATATATTTTTGAGAAAATGTAATTAATAGGTTAGCTGATGGTTGCATCCCCCTATTTTTGTAATTTTTGTAATCTTTACTTTTCCGCATTTATTTTTTGCATTTACTTACTATTTTGTGGATAGGTTTACTGCTTTTTCTATACATGAATCATGCACATAAACTCCAAAAAACTACCTAAGCACGAATATGCGTAACTGAGAAAATACGATTTTCTATAGATGTAATATAATGTGATCACATAAGAAATAAGCAACTTATCCCGAACCCGAATCTCTGTGTCTTAGTGGGCCATCCCACGGATGTTAAGCCTCACAAGACTCTAATTCCTAGAAAGAGCTAATCTAGGTGGTGACTCCACACTAAGAGACGGTGGATTCAGGTTTGAAACAATCTAAAAATGTTTTCGCTTTCTCTTTCCCACCTTTTCCGGGTCCCGCTACCCGGTACAATTTTTAAACACCCTGGTGGACCGCGCCTCTCATCTCCGCGCGCTCTCGGCCCACCGCTCCGTGTCGCCCACTCACAACGTCTTCCCAAAACTCATTGCAAAAATCCATCACCTTCTTAGAAGGGAATATCATATCGCATCTCGCCGAGACTCATAACAATAATCCATCATCTTCCCCGAAGAGAAAATCATGTGCATCTCCCTGAGACTCATCACTAAAATCTATCCACTTACTAGAAAGAAAAATTGTGTCACTTGTGAGCACGGGATTCTTGGTCCCTCTCACAAAGCAATGATGTTTTACTTACCTCTTTTTGTTCCAGTGATCCGCTTTGAGGTTACGAGACATTCGGAGGAGATCCTTGGATCTTTTAGAAGCCAAAACCAACCTAAAACTGTCCAAAAACCATAAAAATCATTAAAAAGGAAAACAAACCAAAAAATTGGAAAAACCCTTAAAAAGCCAGTCGAACTGGAATAGTTCGGGCTGGTACCGGCTCTCTTAGGATAGATACCAACCTACTGAGGTAGGCCTAGACCGGCCCCTCCAAGGTGGTCACTACCAGCCTCCACCAGGCTGATACTGGTTTGCTTAGAGAGGTCAGTGCCGACCAGTTGGACTAGTTCCGGCTATCCAAATTGATCCCAAATTTCCTACTAGCCACTCGAGTTTTGTTACCATTTTACCCCTATTTTTATTTTATTTTCTCAAAAATACACTTTACGCTTCACTTATTTACATTTTTACCAACCACGATATAAGTCTAAATATTAGATTTTTGAGGGGTGGGAACTTTACCTATTTGGGAAATTTTTAGAGAGAGAATTCTTAAGAGAGAAACTTAGGGATTTTTGAGAAAAAGTTAGGAAATTCTGCACTTTCATTTTTCGATGCTTTTTCTTCAAAAACTCCCTTCTCCTTTCGGGTTAGAGTTAGAAACTGAAAATCTAACTCTCCTGTTTCCTATTTCCCTCACCAAAAACCTACTGTTTTTCCTTTTCCAGCCAAAAATAAAGTAAAAAGACTTGGTGTATTTGTTTTTGGTGTTTACCTTTTACCTTTTCGATGCTTTGGTATTTCTGGCTCCAAAAGTCACGTATTCATGTTGGAGGGGTAAGAATCTGAGCTATTGGAGACTCTTGGCATTAATTTGTGCTTTATTATTTTTATATTTTTTTTACCTAAACTGTTTATTTCCTCACTGTTTACTACTATTTTAGACCCCACACGATGGAAAATCCATTTTTCCCCGATAACCAATCACATTCATGCCATTTTTAATTCTAAACTATAAAATTTGGTAAATCAAGTCTGAAATCAATTATTTTCCAATTAAAGTGTGCAGGGAACCTGAATTCCCCACTTTTAAATCCACTTGCATGCGATTCACCGTAATCTAACTTATGATACTAACTACGTCTTATTAGGTTAACTAACTATGCCATTATATTGTGATATACCTCTTGCTAACCTTTGTGGATGCTAATAGTTTAGGTTAGATCTATTTTAGGGTTTTACTTTCCTTCGAGTATCACAATTGTATATAAAATGTATTTGTAGATCATTTGTATTTAGGACCGTTTGTATATTACACCATGGTTTCTATTATTATTTACCCCACCCCTCTTTTGGTTAGAAGCCTTGTATTTACTTCATTTATCACATTCTTTTATTTGCTTATCTCTTTATTTATTACTTTCCACATGTGTGTGATTAACTCTAACATAATAAAAAATGACTAGAAATAAATCAAAATATCTTAAAGGTGGTGGCGTGCATATAATTAAAACTCTATAACGACGAAGTAGGAAACTCATTCGGACATAAATTTCTTTTCTATGATGTGGTTTAGGCTTAATGGATCTAGATTGTACCAAATTTCTTGGAAGAGCTGATTCAGGTGGCGACTCTGTAACAATGTAGGTAAGAGGTTTAGGCCTCAAGCCTTTATTAAACTTTTCTTTAAATCTCATTTTTTCTAAAACCCCACGACCCATGTCACGGGGCTGGCACCTCGCGATGACCGTACAGGTTAAAAATGTCATCTGACCATAGTGGTGACTACGCTGGGGATAGTTTTTCTTTTTTAAAACTTAAATGTTTAAAAGACTTTGATGAGTGTTGAAAAGTTGTTTAATGAGTTCATCCACTTTTATAATATTTCAACCAAAGCATATGCATTAGATGGATTAGCCTTAAGGTCAAGGGGCCAAATTTTCAATGTGAAGCCATGAAAGTATCACTTGTAACCCCATGGGGATCGAGGAAACATAGTGTATGGATCACTTGTTACCATGTACCATGCATCTCCCTCGTTCACACCTATTTAGGGAGAGGCTTGGAGTGTATTGTAGTGCAACAAGAACCTTTTACATCAACAGCCCTTGTTTATGAACTCATATAGTATCATTGTAATAACTTCCCTTACATTATACAAAAACATCTCTATGTGCATTATGTCAATTCGCACCTTAACATCCTTGGGGTGTCAAGATGATCCAAGCTTAGATTTAGAAGTTGAACCATTTATTCCATGGGAGGCGTATGATTAGATGAATTGTATTATTGCGTGCATGCTACATGCTATTTGTTTAATCGCTTTTCTATCCACTACATATGCAAATAAATCATCATTTCACACCATATATATCACACTAACCACATTCTTTTCTGTAGATACTAATTTATGCACACATTCATTCGTTTATTATTTTAAGGTTTTAGAGCACTCATGAAGCATCACGACATCACGAATAAACCGTAAACATGATAATATACACCAATGGTATTCATTACTCATAAAGATGCTCGAGGTCGCATTGTCTTAGGGAACACATTAACATGTCATATCCCAACATTTACAATGCCCAATAAGCATCCGACACTCTCCCCAACTTAAGTCATGTACTCAACTCATTCATTTCTCCACATATGTGACACTAAATGAACATCAAAATATTTTTTTATTTATTCATTTATTATAAGGGAATAACACATTGTCTTACCCGAATATAAAGCTCTCATTTAGTCATGACATAAAGATGTCACAATGGTAAGACTTACCGCCCTTTTACCCTCTTGTTTCAAGGTAAACAAGATTATTCTATTTATTACATTCAAGCTCATCCTTGGAGAGATCACATTAATGTTTCTCGACCTCCATACCCAAACATTTTTCATCTCTTCATGAGGGTTCAAAGAACCTTTAGAAATCATAAAATCATAAAACAATATTATTTTATCATTCTTATATTAGTTTATGGTTTTAAGAGCACTCATGAAGTATCATGACATTAAGAATAAACCCAAAGCATCATAAAACACCTCATCGGTATTCATCAACCTAAAGACGCTCGAGGTCACGTCACCTTAAAGAGCACATTAATATAACATATACACTAATTTATGATGCACAATCGGCATCCAAAACTCTTCCCAATTGAGTCTATTACTCAATATATTCATTTCACCACATAGGTGATTCCGAGTAAACACAAACATCAATTCCTTCACCAATTTACACAACATAAGGGTAGAACAAGTTGGTTTACCTGAAAATAAAGGTCCACACAACCCAAGTTGTGGTAACATGGGATTGTTACTGTGGTAAGGCATAACCACCGTTTCGTCACCCACACTAAAAACTCGACATCACATTTCACTTCACCGCATTCAAGCTCATCCCTTGAGAGATCACACTGATCTCTCTTAACCTCCACACCCAAAGTATGAGATATCATTTCATTGATTCATGGGAGATCGACAAACCTTTAAGAATCATACATCCATAAAATATTGAAAGATGCATGACGTAACCCAATCTTGTTTGGCATCTAGCATGGGTGCGTTCTAAGGATCATCTCATTTTGATTGTCACCAATCACTATTCAAGAGGGTACTCTATTCTTCGTTACAAATGAGGGGTCTGTTACAAGCATCGATCAGTTCGATTAGTTTCTTCTTTCTAATTTTGTTTATCCATTAAGAGAAGATACAACCTGTTAGGGCGAGCATAAGCAGCTAATCGACTCCAATCTTAGGGTAGGTCCTTAATCTGGTGATGGGTCAGATCTAGAGGTAATGAAAGCTAAAATGATTATTAATCTACATGTTCAAGCAGCTCTTCAGGCTTCGATGACGGCTCTTCTTGTAGAAGAGAGGGATTCCGATCACATATTTTATCATAACTCCCTCCTACTAATGGTTGGTTTACCCATGAGGATCTCTAATAGGGTTCTTCTCTACTTTGCCTAGTCGTTAGTCTAGGGTATCCCTTTGCTCTTCAATCTAATTAGAATTCTCTTCATAATCAAGCTTCGTATCAATTAGTGGCTGGCTAGGGACAATTTTCACATCTTCATCAAGGTCAGGGGTCGAGATATTAGAGTCACCCTAGTTCTCAGAGTATCTTTTTGTTCAGAGTGTCTGGGCAAGCCATGCCTAGCTTTTCTTTCTAGGGTCCTCCTAGAATTGTTGTTCAACCATAATTTGCAAGTCAGTTTGGTAATGCCTCTGCTAACTTTTCAAATATGAGATCTCAGGCGTAGTTCTCTACTCCTTCTCTGCCATCTATGATATAATCCAACTCTCAGTCCTTAGCTACACCCATTCTAGGCATACCTCAATTTCAAAATTCCTATACTAAACTATCTTTGGGAATCAATTCTAGGGTTTCCAATTATCATGGAATCAACCATAGCTCTTTGTGTTACCAAGGGACCCAACTCAGGTCCAACCTTCTTTTTTACACCCAATAGCTATCGAAACTCAAAACCATGAGCTCTTCGTCCAAGGGGTCGAGGGATCCACTTGATAGGGACTTTCCCCCGAGTTAGCTAATTTATGGTAGCAATTCTTAGCCTCATAAGCTAGTCCTCTTCCTGCTCATCCTCAATCGACCAACTTTTCAAGGGATGAAGATTTGATCCCGAATGATTTTGTCATGCTGGAGCTAGTGCGCTACAAAGGAGTGTGATCTATGCTCCCACATCATGAATTATCAAACTGTGATGAAAAATATAGAAGGGATCAAGCAAAGGCAAGGAGAGCTTTTCAATTCCTACCATAAAAGATGGATGGTTGTGCAGTTCCCTTAAGGGATAGAATTGATCTCTCAAAGGTGAGTCCGAAGCTCCTCAATGGGGAACTTCTATTCAATAGAGTATGCTTGGGGATTAATGAGTATTCCACCTGTAATTATGTGCTTATTAAAGCTGAGAAGTTTGAAAAAGCTCTCAAGGTTGAGCAAATCTCTAACCCGAACCTCGAAGTGATGGGGTACCAAGGGACTACCAAAGGGATAACATCTGCTTCTTTTTCAAAAACAAAACAAGCTACTATGCAAATTGTATATCTTGGCGATGTGAACGCTACCCGAATGTCAAAAGGAGATAGATCCAGTATCTCCCCTTATGTTAAGACTTTAGCTTAACTCTTCTCAAATATTTGAGAGTTTGGGATCATGGAAAGCTTGAAGCCATTTGTCCAACCAAGTGATAGTGGATGGAAGAACTTTTACGTTTATCATAGAGAGGTGGGTCATCACACCAATAATTGTAAAACCCTGCTTTGGGATTTTTAGATTTTGATCAAGGGAGAGATATTTCAAGCCCTTTCTTTGAAGCTAAAAAGTATTGATAATTTGCCTCCCAAAGCCTAAAAAGAGGTATCAGCTCAGCATGCTCAATCCATCAAGAATGTGAGCAAAATGATGAAGCACAATAACAATACCCTTGAGAAAGACTTAGACAAATATTACTGGGGTATCTTAAGAGCTACAGATCCTGAGTTCTTCATACCTCGGGTTCGATTGGATTTGGCTCCTCGTAAAAACGTAATGAGCACAAGGTGCCTACTTTTCATGATATGTCCAATGTGCATAACTACGACCAACAGTTACACAAGGGATAATTTTAACTTGTAGATCATAAGGGCTGGTATTGGATGGTGTCTAAAGGGTTTACTTCAAGCAATATTGATGCCACCTCTTTCTTCACGGTTGCTCCGGCAATCCCCACCTCTATTATCACAGTTACCACTCCAATTGTTATCACCCTCACTGCCCCTATGGATGGCATCTTGATGCTCACTATTCCTATTATGGGTACTCGTCATGCTGATCCCTCAGGTAGGTTTGTTGCTCCTATTCTGTTTCATCGTCCCTCTACCAATCTGTTTGCTTCTACTACTACCACCATCAGCAAGGAAGACCCCTCATCTGTGGAAGAAGAATCTATTATTCTGATGTAATTTTTATTTTGATAAACTTTATATGTAAGACCTTTTATTTTTATGAAACATCCAATCTTAGCTTTACTTGTTTGATGTTTTGCCTAATAGCGCCATGCATTCATTTGAGTCTACACATAATATTTTTAGCATACATGATGTGTCTTTGCATGAAATTAACTTGGGCACAAATGAATCATCCATATCAAAAGATTTAAACCCTGGTGAAAAAAAAGGAGAGATTAAAATGTGCTTAGATGTCATGTCAGCACTTTTTCCTAGTTATATGAAGATGAGGAGGGCGTCACCAGAGAGATTACAGAGCGTAGAATTCTGAATGATCCGAAGTTCAGACTAGCAAAGCCAAAATTGCATCGGCTACATCTCAAACGGACATAAGTAGCAAAGTAGCTCAAAGCTAAAGTTCCTCGAGATTGTAATAGCTTTGCTCCATCAGCGAGCCAATATTCGAGTTATCAAAGAAGTAGTTGCCAATCGTCTAGAATGAAATGTGTCACTTGGCCTTCGATAAAATCAAGAATTATTTGATCAATCCTCCAATGAAGCCACCGACTCCTAGTAAGCCTCTCATACTCTATTAGGCTATCAAAGAGTACTTAGCAAGGGCAATGTTTGTCTAAGAGGAAGATGATAAGCGTGAGCATGTAATATAATATCTTAGCAAGAGGCTTCTTAAGTTTGAAAGTTGATACACAGTTGTTGAGAAGACTTCCACGATAATGGTTAGGCTTACTAAGAAGCTTAGGAACTACTTCGAGTATTATAGAGTTCAAGTGAGGACTAAGAATGACCCGATAAAGTATTTATGCCAATCTCCAACATTAACCGATAAGCTCTCACATTGGTTGCTTCTCCTCTCTAAGTTTGATATTGAATATGTCACATAGAAGGTGATCGAAAGTCGAGCAGTCACCAAATACCTCACAAATCAAGCCATCGACTCTAACTATATTGAGAACGTGGACCTTCCTGATGAGCAGCTAGTGATTGTAGAAATAATGGGTAAAGAGTGGAAACGTTCTTTTACGGATTTATGAATCATTAAGGGGTAGATCTCGGGGTTATCCTGGTGATACCGTAGAATGAAGTTATCTTGTTCTCTAAGAGCATTGATTTCCACATCACCAATAATGGAGCAGATGTGAGGTGTGCCTTTTTGGTACGCAAGCTTTGAGAAATGTTGAGGCAACAAAAGTCAATATCACTAGTTATTCCACTTTTGTTATTCAGCAAGTTGTTAGAGATTGGGGAATTAAAGAAGATTTGTGATAAGTGTATAATTACACTTATTATCAATAAAATTTTATACATAAACACTATAGTTTAAGTTAATTTTATGCTTCATATAAAAGATTTCACGTGGTATGTAGTTGTTTTTAGTGCAAATGCAGATACTAGGTAAATCTTGGGAGTAAAATGATCCAAAGTGGAATTCTATGTAAAAAGAGTGAAAAAGGTGTGAAAAGATGCGTGGAACTTAAAGATTTGGCTTAGGATTGAAGCTGTTAAAGATCGGTGAAGTTACAAGATGAATTCTGAAGAAAAACATAATTCACGGTCATGACAACCATTCGCGGTCGCGACTTATTATTGTTCAGAACATAGAGTTACCAACCAAAAGTTCACAGTCGCGAAAATCATTCTCGATCATGACTTGGACGGTTTTGGGTCCACTTTTATCTTCTTTCAACTGCTAGATAAGAACAATCAACCGCCATTAACCTCCATCAACTACCCAACGAAAAGACACCTTTTGGAAGTCAACTAATCATGAAAAGGTGCCTATCCATTATGGACAAGATTAAAGCTTCTCAATTAATCACAATGAAGTGATGCAATCTTTCGCCAATGAACACGCCTCTTCGTTTGGATAGACACAATAAGTCCTATAAGTATTGAGTGTGCTTAAAGTGTTGGGAAACTATAGCCATAATTATTTGAAATTTATCAATAAAGGATGAGGGTATTAAAAGAAAAATAAAAAGAAAGAGAACATAACCAATGAGTTATGCAAAAGTTGATGAATGGTACGGAGCAGAAACTATAACCATTCATTGAGTAAAATAAAAGAAAAGGAAATCATAGCATGAAAAATGGGTGCAAAGTACAAAGTACTTCAAAAACATATGCTCAAAAGAAAAAAAATGAGAGAGTGGTATGGAGCATAAAATGCAACCACTGAGAGTGTTTTAGCATCCTAGGTTACCTAAACATGCCTTGAGAGAAAATTAATCAAAGTGTGCTTTCTATGCCCTTTATACTTTATACTATGCTTAAGAGAAGGAAATATTCGAGTATGCATATAACGCTTATATGATGATGAGTTTCGGTTGACTCTCCATTAAAAACAAAGGTATACAACTAGACTATTTAAATTGCACATTACTAATTTGTGGGAAATTTTGGACTTCGACATAAATCTTTTGCAATGTGGGAATGAGGTACTCACTGCAATAGTCTTTCGCCAAATGAGGTACGAACTTGATTACCAATTTATACATTTCTGTTGAATTTAACTTGTGGACAAGGCAAAAGTTAAGTGTGGGGGTATGATAAGCATATAATTACACTTATTATCAATATAATTTTATACACTAAACACTATAGTTTAAGTCATTTCTATACTTCATATAAAAGATTTCACATGGTATGTAGTTGTTTTTGGTGCAAATGTAGAAACTAGGTAACTCTTGGGAGTAAAATGATCTAAAGTGGAATTTTATGTAAAAAGAGTGAAAAAGGTGCAAAAAGATGCGTGGAACTTAAAGATTTGGCTTAGGATCGAAGCTGTCAAAGATTGGTGAAGTTACAAGAAGAATTCTGAAGAAAAACACAATTGACGATCGCAACAACCATTCGCGGTCGCAACTTAAGTATCCTTCAGAATAGAAAGTTACCAACCAAAAGTTTACGGTCTCGACAATCATCCACGATCGTGACTTGGACGATTTTTTAACAACTCTTATCCTCTTTCAATCGCCAAATAAGAACGATCAACCACCATCAACTACCCAATGAAAAGATACCATTTGGAAGTCAACCAATCATGAAAAGGTGCCTATCCATTGTGGATAAGATTAAAGCTTCTTAACCAATAACAACGAAGTGATGCAATCTTTCACCAATGGACATGACTCTTCGTTTGGATAGACGCAACCCTTCATACTCTATAAATACTCACCAATTTTGTGGCATGGATTGTGAGTGATTATGTGTGTGTTATAGTGCATGTGTATGCATAGATAGAGAGTAAAACTGTCTGGATTTCGCTACATTCATAAGTGTTAGCGAGAAAATGTATAAGTGATTCGAACCTTATTTCGATCACTAGATTTCTCCTCATATTCGAGCGTTTGTTGTATGAGTGTAATTGCAAAGCACTTATCAATAAAAGTTTTCGTTCTTCAACATTCATTTATTCGATGTTCACAAAGAATAGTATCCTGGTGGAGGTTCTATACAAGTCGAGACCGGATTCAAAGTAGACGTAGGCATTGCGGGAATTGATGACTCCCATTAAAGAGTGGATACGGTTTGATCAACTTTAGCTTTCAGTTACAAACCTTACAACTTTACTTTACTTTCTACTTTTACTTTCTATTTCGAAGTTTATGATATGTCTAAGTGTCATAATGCATATTTCGTGTTGAGTCTTTTATATTAATCAAGTTATATGCTTTTGAGTTAACTTTAAGAGTAGTTTCTAGGTTAACGAGATTGTATATAATCATTGGATCTATGATTATAACGTTGTTTAGTGAGCCAACATTTTTGGAATGGTAACTTGCTAAATGTGGCTATGTGAGAGTGGCCCATACTAAGCATAGTAATATTGTTATCTAGGTTTATATAATTATCTTAATTCGTTTGCACTAGATTTAGAAAAGTTATTTAATGTGTTGCTCTACGGTGAATAATTGAATATTTGATTATCTTGAACTGAGTATGTTAAATTAATCTACTGAACGTAATATCTTTGTTGACCTTGCATGTTTTCTTTGCTATACTTGTTCGTAGGGAAAATCTATATACTTTTATCTTCTCTAATCTATTATACATTTACCTATACATCCATCATTCCAATTCCTCCCAACTAAAATCTAAAAATATTTTTTTTTCTTTATTTTTTTTCCTTATTGATCTTTAGAGGTAGTCCTTCCCTATGGGATCGATATCTTTTAAAACTACATCGAAACTGTATAATTACATTGGTCAACATTTTTCTAATTAGATAAGCGGTAATGACAACACCTGTTCGTATTACAAACTTTTATCTTATCAGCAGAGAAGTGGGGAACTAGGTTTTTAGCTTCATTTTAGAATATAGCCCCTTAGAATCATTAGAGTCGAAACCTTGCGATCAAGTTGCTTCAACCCTATCTTTATGTAGTTTGGTAGTTTGCCATAAAATTCAAGAAATGCCTATTTCGGTATGTCCCTGTGATGGAAACTAAATGGCCTATTCTTTGACTAATCTAGCCTCTATGCGGGAAGGTGTTCACCACTTTTCTACTGATAATATAAAACTTCTAAATATGAACAGGTGTTGTCAATACCGCTTATCAAATAGAAAAATGATGATAACTGCAAGTATATAGTTGCGATGTAATTTTAAAAGATATCGATTCCACAAGGAAGGAATTTGGTTTTAAGGATCAACTAGAGTTATGGAACAAAAGAAAATAAAATAAGTTGAAGGTTTTGAATGGTACACTAATGAATGGACAGATGCATGAATAGATTAGAGAAGATGCAAAGCATATAGATATTCCCTAACAACAAGTATAGTGGAGTAAAATATGCAAAATAATCAAGAATGTTTTTTGCACTAGATAACTTCAACAACTCGGTTCTAGACATCCAAATATCCTATAATTCACTGGAGAGCAACACGTGAAATGGCTTTTCTAAATCTAGGGTAAACGAATTATGACACTTATAAAAGCCTGGACAACAATAATACTTTGCTTAGTTTGGGGTAACTCTCACATAGCCAAATTTATCAAGTTACCACTCCAAAAATGTTGGCCCACTAAACAACATTAAAATCACAGATCTAGTGATTATATACAATCTTGTTAACCCCAAAACTACTCTTAAAGTCAACTTGAAAGCATATAACTTCATTAATATAAGTGAAGCAAGATGAAATACTCGTTATGTCACATAGACATATCTTAAACTTTGAATTAGAAAGTATAAGTAGAAAATAAAGTAAAGTTGTAAAGTATGCAAGTGAAAGCTAAAGTTGATCAAACCGTATCCACTCTTTAATCGGAGTCGTCAATTCCCGCAGTTCCTGCATCTACTTTGAATTCGATCTCAACTCGTACAGAACCTCCATTAGGATGCTATTCCTTGTGAATATTGAACAAATGAATGTTGAAGAATATAAAATTTTATTGATAAGTGCTTTGCAATTACACTTATACAACAATCACTCGAATTTGAGGAGAAATCTAGTGATTGAAACAAGAATCGAATCACTTATACATTTTTCTCTCTAACACTTTGAACTTAGCGAAATTTATGTAACTTTCACTCTCTATGTATCATGCCATACATGTCATCTCATACCATCTGCTTCTGCATGAAATGGTTGATTTGAACCTTTATTTATAGAGTGTGAAAGGTTGTGTTTATCCAAATGAATAGTCATGTCCATTGGTGAAGGGTTGCATCATCTTCAATGTGATTGGATGTAAGATTTCATCCTTATCTTCA
>CATIWQ010175635.1:0-11355 GCA_949673415.1 Euphorbia schlechtendalii | reverse complement strand
ATTTAGGAATTTAAATCTAGGCCAAACACGCTTAATATAGTCATCATTCGGATTAACAACGGTGACGACGTCATTCACATCGTTATCGACTTCCCTGTGATGGGCGATATCGATATAAATAGCCTGAAGCGCTTCTGTTGCTACTTTGAACTTTAATTAATGTATTAATACATTAATAAATCATATATAAATCTAAAATAATTACAAATCAGAGGTTTGTTACCCCCAATGATGCATTTCCAGACTCAGGATGGTCTCAACGGGTCATTCCGGGCTTAAAGGGTTCGAAACGGAGCGAAACGAAGCAAAAATGCATTCTGCCAGCACTGATATCATTAACAGCATCATGTGATATCATTGAACAGTATCTAATGATATCGTTAACTATATCGATTCTCCAAACCTGCAGCAACCATGCAAAAACAGCAGAACACAGCAAAAACCATACTCTAAATTTCAAATGACCATAACTTTTGCTATACTTAAGGGATTTTGATGATCTTTATCATTCCAGAAATCTCAAGATGTTTAGAATATGTTAATGTAAAGAAAATTGCAAACCATATATAAGATCACACAAAAAATAGCAAAAGATAATGGTGCGTAGAAAACGATAATAACCGAAAACAAAATGAAATTTCAAAATGAAAAGAATGTAACTGTAAGAATGACTCTAGGAACTCAGAGGCTTACCTAGTAGCTATGAATCCACTTTGTTTGGTCCATGAAAACACCCAGAAAGTCCTCCTCGTTTCTTTTGTTCGGTTTTGCCGATTTTCGGTGGAAATGGAGAGTAAAAATCTCCTTTGGTGGGAAGGCTGAAACTTCCAGGATTTGGTTTGTGAGATGAGAAAGGGAAGAACAAGAGTTACTTCCTCCCTTGGGTTTAGATCTTAGAAGTGCTCTAAAATATCAAAGTTTTATTTGATTTTGTTATGTTTTGTGTTTTTTGGGATTTGTTGGTTGTTTTTGGCTGGGATTTTGCTGGGATTGGGAGCCTTTTTTTCTCTAGAAAGCAGGCTCTCCTCTGCTGAATTTTATCCTCTTTTGCTCCTGAATGATATCATTAACGATGTCAATCAAAGCAGTGGGGTTTTCTTAGTTTGGGCTTTTTAAAGGGAAAGGAGGCCCAAAGAAACAACGCAGATGATTTTCGGATGATTTCAGGACCCTGCAAAATGTGAAATGCTAACAAGGGAAAAATTATAGCTTCATCATCGAACTCGCGAGTCGGGTGTTAAAATCCCGTGCTCACACTACACATAAATGGAATACCCTATATCTTAGTGATAGGTTCTATCATGTTTTCTATGGTATGCATTTCGCCTGATGTCTCACATACGTTGAGCATCACGAGTAGATTTTAATCTGACCTAGGTGAGAAGTAGTGGATGGCCGTTGAAACTATCCTTAAGTACTTACGTAGGACTAAGGATATGTTTTTAGTACATGGAGAAGGTGATGTCACTTTGAAGGGATACATTGACGCAAGTTTTCAATCTGACAAGGATGATTATAAGTCCCAGTCAGGTTAAGTGTTTATGATAAATGGAGGGGAAGTTATTTGGAAAAGTTTCAAACAGAATACAACTAATGATTCAACCACAGAATCTGAGTATTTAGCTGCTTTTAAAGCAGCTAAGCAAGCCATTTATCTTAAGGGATTTATTAGTGATCTCAGTGTGGTGTCCAGCATTGTAAATCTAATATTGGTATATTGAGATAACAATGGGTCTATTGCTCAAGCAAAAGAACCACGGTTTATTCATAGAAACAAACATATACTCAGAAAGTACTATCTTGTTCAGGAGATGGTAGCCAGAAAAGATATAGATTTAGAATACATCTAGACGGATCAAAATTTAGCGGATGGGCTAACTAAGCCATTGACTCAAGTTAAACATGACCAGCATGTTAACTAGTTTGGCATGAGGCACATGGGTGATTGGCTCTAGTGCAAGTGGGAGATTGTTAGATATGATGTATGCCCTAGAGGTAATTAGGGTGATATATCTTTATTAGCTATAATGTGCAAACTGTTTCGAATTAACATTAATAATAATTAAGGCATCTTTGTTGCTTATTAGTGCTTTTTGTTTATTTATGTATCTCATTGGTATCATATATGTATAGTATTAAATATGTATATGCACATTGATGAAACAAAGTCCATGACTACTTCTTATCGTAAAAGTGCGAGGACATAGTGGGAGCTATATGGTGTGAGAACTACACATACGTGTTACTATGAATTTTCTAAAAATCCCTAGACATAGTTTCATTGAGACTAGACATCAATGGAACGGAAAAACTAGCAAGTGTAGGCTTACTCATTAGATTAGGTCAAAGTAGATCTCATGAGCTGAAGGTGGTACCTTGAGTTAACACATGAATGTATTTGGGTAATACATTGGAAATCTCTATAAGGTAGACACTCGGAAAAAACTATATCCATGTGTTGGTGTTATGTCTTATTGTAGTAGCAGTACAAGTATCCTCAGACTTGAGATGCTGGTTACCTTATGTAGGAATTGATATACTTTGGGTCATAATTATTCATACCCTGGCGATCTAGATGATATTAGTGATTATGGGTATAGTGATGATCATATGTTGGTAAGCCGAGTAGTCAAGATGAGATCCATCACTCCTGATATAGTGATATAATGGATATGTACCTTAGGGCCCCTTGTTGAAGTGACACACTCATAAACCTCTGATCAGAGTATAAGATTGGTAAAATGGGTTTCTAGTCAATCTTGATACATAATAGCTGAGTGGTGTTCTTCGTGAACTAGTTTAATTCTAGTATAGCTATGGCTATTGTATGAGCTGACACTTAATCCAAGCTCAATAAACTAGTTAGTACTTGACCTGATGGAAGGAGTGTATTGTATTGGTTACTACTGTAGAATCGGATCAAGTAATAAGCATGTGACGTTCTAAGTATTGGTGGATCATACACCTTTGCTAGAAAGCCCATTTGATTGTCTAGAGCTATCGGGTTCCATATCAGTCTGGAACACTGAGCCTAAAGGTTCCCTGATGGGAAACCAAGTTTAGGTTAACCTCTAGCGGCTCTATACTTTGGGATCTTATGATATCACACACTTTGGGTCTTTATTGGACAAAGTAAAGAACCTATAGACTGGGTCTATACTGAAAATACCAGTTGTCGAATTCGCTAGAAGAATTATTAATTGGTTGGACCGAATTAATAATTAAAGAGAATAAAGAGACAACAGGGAAAAATTACATAGAGCGTAGCAAGGGAATTTTTCCCATTGCTAGTGGGCCCCAAACAAACAATGATTGTTCGAAGTGAAGCCTGCGAGGTTGCCCCGTGAATGAAAAGCTTACGGGCTGCTAGCGCGTAGGATAAGCTCGGTGCTCTAGCGGGCTTCAAGCCCATAAGTGCTTCCCATAGAAGCGCTTGCGCAGCAAGGCAAGCCCACAAGGTTTGCCTTGCAAAAGGTGCGCGGGTCAGCTTGCGGGTCATTTTGACCCATGCGGTTAACCCGTTAAGGTGGGATGGGAATATTCCCATCCCACAAAGTGTTAGAGGGGGAGTCTAACTCCCCCTTTTTCCCTTAATATAGCCTTCATGCTCCTCATTATTCTACACTTCAGCTCAGCTTTTCTCTCTATGTTTGACATCTCTCTCTTCGTTTGTTATGTTAGATCCTACACGAGTTTCTCAAAACAAATGAAGAATTCTTTCGAAGGCTCTTTCTAAAGTGAGCCTTCTTGGTTTATTTTCAGGTTGGTCTTCGAGCTGTCTAAGGCCTTGTTCTCTTCGCCTTCAATTTGGTTCAGTTCAGTTCAATTCAGTTCAGGTCCATAACTTTTAATTTTAATAATGATTATTCTAATTAATCTTTAATAAAAATTAATAGTAATAATAATAAAAAGATTCAATGATAAAAATATTAATATAGAAAAATAACTATTATTTAATGTAGTTAATATTGATTATAAATATAGTAAAAATAATTTTTAAATAGTGATAATTACTAGCGTTGTTGATATAATAATAGTATTAATGTAATTATAATATAATAATATTTTTATTTATAATCATAGCATTAATTAATTAGAAAATGTGATGGGATAATAAAATAAAAATATTTATTAATTAAAACAATTATTACGTTTTTTAATCCAATAATAAGTGATAATTTGAATCCAAACTACAATTTATTATAATAATTATTATTAGTTCACGTGTAATTGTAACAATAATTATTATTTGAATATCAAAATTTTAATTAAATGAATTTACATATTATAACAATTTTTATTATTAATGGTATTAAAATTGTTTTATTAATTATTTTATATAGGTAGTTATTGATAATATTATTTGTAATGATTATTAATAATTTATTTATTTTATATTTATTGGGTTTTACTATTATTTTAATAATTAATATATTTATTATGAAGTTTAATTAAGTTCAAGTTCATTAAGTTCAGTATAGTTAAGTTCAGTTCATTTCAGTTAAGTTAAGTTCAGTTCAGGTTCATTAAGTTAGGTTAAGTTAAGTTAAGTTCAGGTTTCAGAAGTTGAAGAGAACAAGGCCAAACAACTGTTGTTTACTAACGGATTCTTCCTCAACGAGGTTTTGGTCGGTGAAGATCCGTGTGGATCAATCGTAGAGGCTCTCCTAATTTGGAAACTTGTTCTGACAAAGTTTTGCAGAATTGCTCTAAAGGAACCTCGTCACCAAAACAGAGAAAGCACGCATCACTTGGTATTGCTCTAAACTTAGATGCTAGGTTTCTTTTATAAGCTCTATAAACCTAAAAGCATCTATGGAACATTTTAAACTAGATTATATCAATCATGGCATGCTTAGGAGATCCTTAGGTTAATTTTAAGTTTTGAAATTCCGCCTTACAACGTTTGCATGTTCAATTACTGTCTTGATTAACATGCACTGCTTATGTAAAAAGGTTGAGTTCAGATAAGTTGGGTGCTAAGTTTGACAGGTGTCTGTTTGTAGGTTACCCTAAGGAGAATATAGGGTATACCTTCTTTGATCCTAAGGAACAAAAAGTCCTTGTTTCTAGAAATACTCAATTCCTCGAGAAGTAGTATATACATGTGAAAGCTAGTGGGAGCAATCTTGAGTTAGGCACTCAAGAAGATCAAATAGACAATCAACTGATTATACCTATAACTATTACACAAGATAGTGTAAGTATGGAACAACCTACAATAATACCGACATTGCGTAGGTCAAAACGGGCTCCAATCGCTCTCAAGCGATACTTGTCTCTTATGACTGATGATAAACATCTCTTCCTTATGGAAGATGATGAGCCTAGGACTTACAAGGAGGTAATGGAAGGCTTAGAATCTGACAAATGGTTAGTATCCATGTGGTCAGAGATGGACTCCATGTATGAAAATCAAGTCTAGAGCTTGATTGATGCTCGAAGTGGGATTAAACCCATAGGATGCAAGTGGGTTTACAAGAAAAATACTGACTTTATAGGTAACATAGTTACCTATAAAGCAAGGTTGGCTGCAAAAGGTTACAGTAAAAAAAGAAGGCATTGACTATAATGAAACCTTTTCACCGATGGCCATGCTGAAGTCTATCAGGTTACTTTTTGCCATCATCGCTCATTATGATTATGAGATTTGGCAGATGGATGTGAAAACAACATTCCTTAACGGGAATCTGGACAGGGATGTGTATGTGGCACAACCCGAGGGTTTTACATTCAAGGATGAATCGAAGGTATGCAAGTTGCAGAAGTCCATTTATAGACTTAAGCAAGCATCGAGGAGTTGGAATATTAGGTTAAACGAGACAATCCGAGAAATTGGTTTTGTGTCAAATGCTGATGAGCCCTATGTATATAAGAAGGCTAGTGGGAGTGCTATCATTTTCCTTATACTATATGTCGATGACATATTATTGATAGGAAACGATATTCCATTTCTTCAAATAATTAAACCATGGTTGTGAAAGAAGTTCTCCATGAAAGACCTTGGAGAAGCATCTTTTATACTTGGTATAATAATTTACTGAGATAGATATAAAAGGCTGCTAGGTCTTTCGCAAAGTACATACATAGATAAGGTTTTACCTAGATTTAACCTTGAGTAGTCAAGAAAGGGTTATCTTCCAATGTCTCACTAGATTAACCTTTCTAAATTTGAGTGTCCAAAAACGCAAAAGGCGAGACTACGCATGAATGGAATACCCTATGCCTCAGCGTTAGGATCCATCATGTATACTATGGTATGTACTCGGATTGAAATCTCATATGCGTTGAGCGTCATGAGCAGATTTCAATCTGACCCAGGTGAGAAGTAATGGATGGCAGTTAAAACTATCCTTAAGTACTTACGTAGGACTAAGGATATGTTTTTAGTATATGGATAAGGTGATCTCTCTTTGGAGGGATACACCGACGCAAGTTTTCAGTCTGACAGGGACGAATATAAGTCCAAGGCAAGGTATGTGTTTATGTTAAATGGAGGGGCAGTTGTTTGGAAAAGTTTCAAATAGGATACGACTGTCGATTGAACCACAAAATCTGAGTATATAGCTGCTTCAGAAGTGGCTATGGAAGCTGTCTGGCTTAAGGGATTTATTTGTGATCTCGGTGCGGTGTCCAGCATTGTAAATCCAATAGTGGTCTATTACAATAACAATGGGGCTATTGCTCAGGCAAAGGAACCATGGTCTCGTCAGAGAAATGGACATGTACTCAGAAAGTACCATCTCATTTAAGAGATAGTAGCCATGAAAGATATAGATTTAGAATACATCCTTATGGATCAAAATCTAGCGGATAGGCTAACTTAGCCACTGACTCAAGTTAAATATGACCAACACGTTAACGAGTATGACTTGAAGCACATGGGTAATTGGCACTAGTGCAAGTGGGAGATTGTTATACATGATGTATGCCCTAGAGGAAATTAGGGGGATATATCTTAATTATTTATAATGTACAAATGGTTTTGGATTATTATCAATAATAATTGAGGCATCTTTTTTGCTTATTAGTGTTTTCAATTTATTTATGTATCTCGCTGGTATTTTATATGTATAGTATTATATATATGCGTATTGATAAGACAAAGTCCGTGACTACTTCATAGCGTAAAAGTGCGAGGGCATAGTGGGAGCTATTTGGTGTGAGAACTGCACATATGTGTTACTATGAATAGTCTAAATATCCCTAGTCATAGTTTCGTTGAGACTAGAAATGGAACGGACAGACTAGCATATGTAGGCTTACTCCTTGGATTAGATCCAAGCAGCCGATTTCACAAGCTGAAGGTGGTACCTTGAGTTAACACATGAATGCATTCAGGTAATACATTGGAGACCGTTATAAGAAAGACACTTGGAAATAACTATATCCATGTGTTGGTGTCATGTCTTATTGAAGTAGCGATACAAGTATCCTCAGACCTGAGATACTAGTTACCTTATATTAGAGTTGATATACTTTGGGTCATACTTATTCATACCCTGGCGATCAAGATGATATGAGTGATTACAGGAATAGTGATGATCATGTGTGTGTAAGTCGAGTAGTCAAGATGAGATCCATCACTCCTGATATAGTGATATAATAGGAGATGTACCTTAGGGCCCCTTGTTGAAGTGACACACTCATAAACCTCTAATCAGAGTATAAGATTGATAAAATGGGTTTCTAGTCAATCTTAATACATAATGGCCGAGTGGTGTTCTTCGTGAACAAGTCTAATTCAAGGATAGCTACGGTTGGTACATGAGCTGACACTTAATCCGAGCTTAATAAACTAGATGATACTTAACCTGATGGAAGGAGTGTATTGTATTGGTTACTACTACAGAACCAGATCAAGTCACAAGCATGTGACGTTCCAATATCGGGGGATCATACTCCTATGAGCATGATATTCTTGGTCCTTCTTGCGAAGCGATGATGATGAAAATTTTCACTTACCACTTTTGTTTTTGTGATTCGCTTTGAAGTTACGACACGTTCGAAGGAGATCATGGGGTCTTTTGAAAGCCAAAACTAATTAAAAAACCATTAATAAGTCCAAGAAATAATTAAAAAAATTAAAACATGAAAAATTAAAAAAGATGAATAAAATAAAAAAAAATATTTTTTTCGGTCCGTCCCGGTCGAATTGGCCCGGATCGGTCCTATTTTTTTGGATAGGTCTGGTCTAGGCTAGTACCAGCGTTGGGACCGGCACAGGCCGATCCTAACTTGGCCAGGCCGGTTCCAATGATCTAGGCCGGATCCAGCCTAGACCGGCCCCTTTTAGGGACCGGGACCAATCCATTTTGGACCGGTACCGTCCTGCCCAATTGGGCTGGTCCCGGCTGTCTTCCTCCTACTCTAGCTTTTTTACACGTTTTCCCCCTAACTTTAATTTTTTTTGTCTAAAAAATGCCCCTCCTTCCCTACATATTTACAACTTTTACCTACCATTATAAAAATAAAAAAATTAGAATTTTTAAAGGGACTTTACTTTTTAAAAGGGATTTTCTTACTTCTTTCGGAAATTTTTCTTCAGTGAGAAAATTTTAGAGAGAGATATTAGGAACTTTTTGGGAAAAAGTTAGAAAACTCTCACACTTTCATTTTTCGATGCTTTTTCTCCAAAACTCCCCCCTCCTTTCGGGTTTGAGTTAGAAACTGAAAATCTAACTCTCAGGTTTCCTATTCCCCTTGATAAGTGTATAATTATACTTATTATCATGATATTTTTACTTATAAAACTAAATGGTTTTGAGTCATTTTATACTTTATATAAAAGATTTCACGTGGTATGTAGTTTTTTATGCAAGTGCAAAAACTAGGTCAATCTTGGCAGTGAAATGATCAAAGATGGAATTCTATGTAAAAAGAGTGAAAAAGGTGCAAAAAGATGCGTGGAACACAAGGATTTGGCTTAGGATCGAAGCTGTCAAAAATTGGCAAAGTTCCAAAGAAGAATCATGAAGAAAAACACAATTCACGATCGTGACACCTATTCATGGACGTGACTTATCACCATTCATAAACAGAAAGCTGCTAACCAATGTTCATGATTGCGACATGTGATTCGCGATTCTCGACTTGTGATGATTATTGGTTATATCTTTTCAACTACCAATCACCGGATAAGTACGATCAATCTTCATCAACTGTCAAACACCTTTTGGAAGTCAACCAATCATGAAAATGTGTCTTTCCATTATGGATAAGGATAAAGCTTTGCATCTAATCACAATGAAGTGATGCAACCCTTCGCTAATGGACACGACTCTTCGTTTGGATAGAAGAAACCCTTCGCACTCTATAAATAGGGTTCAAAACCCAACCATTTTCGTGGTGCATGGCATGGTAGATGAAGAAAACGTGTGTGCATAGATAGAGAGTGAAATATATAGATTTCGCTACGTTCAAAATTGTAGTGAGAAAAATGTATAAGTGATTCGATTCTTATTTTGATGACTAGATTTTTTCCATAAATTTGAGTGATTGTTGTATGAGTGTAATTCAAAGCACTTATCAATAAAAGTTTTCATTCTTCAACATTTATTTATTCGATATTCAAAAAGAATAGCATCGGAGGTTCTGTATGAGTCGAGACCGGATTCAAAGTAGATGCAGGAATTGCGGGAATTGATGATTTCCATTAAAAAGTGGATACGGTTTGATCAACTTTAGCTTTCACTTGCATACCCTACAACTTTACTTTTTTTTTCTTCTTATACTTTCTATTTTGAAGTTTATGATATGTCTATATGTCATAACGAGTATTTTGTTTTGCGTCATTTATATTAATCAAGTTATATGCTTTTGAGTTAACTTTAAGAGTGATTTCAAGGTTAACAAGATTGTGTATACTCACTGAATCTGTGATTATAACGCTGTTTAGTGACCAAACATTTTTGGAATAGTAACTTGCTAAATATGGCAATGTGAGAGTGACCTGTACTAAGCATAGTATTATTGTTATCTAGGTTCTTATAAGTGTCATAATTCGTTTACCCTAGATTTAGAAAAGTCATTTCATGTGTTTCTCTATGGTGAATTATTGAATATTTAGACGTCTAGAACCAAGTTTGTTTAAGTTATCTAGTGTTTAAAACAACTTTGATTACTTTGCATGTATTTCTCTACTATATTTGTTCTTAGGGAATATCTATACAGTTTACATCTTCTCTAATCTATTCATGCATCTGTCTATTCACCAGTCTATCATCCAAACCATCCAAATCTTACAAATTATCTTATTTCTTTTGTTCCGTAACTCTAGTTGGTCCTTAGAATCGAATTCCTTCCCTGTGGGATCGATATCTTTTAAAACTATATCAAAACTGTATACTTGCAGTGGTCATCATTTTTCTATTTTGATAAGCGGTATTGATAACACCTGTTCACATTTTGAACTTCTATCTTATTAGTAGAATAGTGGGGAACAAGGTTTTTGGCATCGTTGCGGGGAAAGGTAAGTGCGTTCTAGAGTTTAAATACTAGAAGACTAGGTACTAAGTCTAAAAATTGAAGAAAAATAAGGATTAAAGAAGATCACGACCGCGACTATAGATCACGCTCGTGAAGTTATACAGCAAAACCTTATATTCCTGTTTTGAAGGAAATCACGATCGCGACAGGCCTTCGCGATCATGACATGGGCCCTGGATTCTCCTTCACAGTTTACTCTTTTCTTTTCTTTTTCAAATTTTAGACTATTGTTTGTTTTTCGTGTTTTTGTTTTTAGTTATGTGTCTCACAATGAGGACATTGTGTTCTTTAGTCTGAGGGGCATTTATAAAAAATCCCAAAAATCCAAAAAAATAAATAAAAATTAAAAAAATATTGAAGAATTTTAAAATTTTCTTGATTTTGTATTATTTATACATTATCCATGCCTATACTATACTAACATATGTTCCAAGGTTATTGTGAGTGTTAGGTATTAAAAGTTTGATGTTAGTGTAAATTTCAAACAAAAATTTTGTTTCAAGTTTGAGTGCACGTTGAGAGTGTGAGCGCTTTTGGCACAACATTTAGCATTTGGCAAGGATGAGTGATGAGTAACATTCTAAAGCAACATTCTAAGTAAGTCTTGATATATTTCAATGCAACATGAATTAGTATAAGTTATATAGTTTTAGTTTAATGCTGCTGATAAGTTTTGATTGGAGTAATATCTAGTAGTGTTCTTACTATGAGTTTTACATGCTATTTTTGAATACGTTCTATAAGTATTGAGTGTGTTTAAAGTGTTGGGAAACTATAGCCATAATACTTTGAAAGTGATCAATAAAGGATGAGGGTATTAAGAGAGAAAAATCAAAAGAAAGAGAGGATAACCAATGAGTTATGCAA
>CATIWQ010175614.1:0-31651 GCA_949673415.1 Euphorbia schlechtendalii | reverse complement strand
TGGAAGAAATCTGGGCAAAAGCAGACTGTTATTGTACCTCTTGGTGCACCTGAACTTGAGGAACCTTTCTATACAATTGACTGGCTCTGGTCAAATGTTTTGGACCGAATTGAACTGCCAAAAGAGGATAAGCCCTTGCCCCTTGACTCTGTTATAACTCACCTCTATCACCCGAAAAAGGTAGTTTTCGATTTCCTTTTAAGTAATACTAAGAGCGTCTCCAATATCATTATATTTTATTGTCCACAAATAGACAAGGTTGACAATTAGTTTACTAATATTTTATCGATGAAAGATACTATATAGTAATTAAGTTAATCCCTTTATTATTAGTTTATTTTGAAAATTATGCAATTCTATTTAATCCATTGTAGTTACTTTTTAAAATATATTATCTATCATACCACATCATAAATATGGCAGCAAATTCTACATGACACATAATGATAGAATGCACAAACTATTAAAGATACTCTAATGGTCTGGTACATTGCATATTAATAGTGCTTGTGTTTTGGTGTTTATAACAGCCAGAAAATTCCTCGGAGAGAGGAATCACAGCAACCCCGATCATATGCCTCTTTGGAGGAGAAGACTTGAAGTGGATTCAGAGTTTCATTCAACTGATTGATGCTTTTAACGCCAAGTACACAACGATAAGCATCGAACTGATATATGTGAGCAAGCGAGACTCCATCGATGAACACTTCAAAGACATATTCAAATTCCTGGAGGGAAAATCTGTGACCTATTGGACAGCTAATGACAGCAAATGCCGGCGATTCTGGTCTAGATTGGAGGTCCTATTCACGACAGCAATCCGAAATGGAAAGAGTACTAAACAAGACATCATGAAAGAACTCTTAACTTTGATTGGCTTTAATGGCAGCAGCAAGGGATGGGTTGTGTTTGGTCCTGTAGATGATAAAATTTCGGTCAAACTTGCAACAGCTACCGGAGAAGTCGCTGAATTGGTGTTGAAAGAAACCGAAAAATGGTGGACAGGTGGCAGCAGCAGCGATTTTCTGAAAAAACTTGGCATTCAGTTGGATGCAAAAGCGAAAACTGAAGCTCATCATTGCTGCCACATTATGCTTCCCGCAACGATTGGAGATATTGTTCATGAGATAACATGCCCGGTTTGTGAGAAAGATATGGGCAATTTTCGATTCTATCGTTGCTGTGTCTAATGGACAAACTGTGATAAGGAGGCTTCAAAATGTTGTTGTAGCGGGTTTCCCTACCTTTTTGTTGTGTATGAATGTCTGGAATAAGATTATCTGAAATAAGTTTGCATGTTATAAGCTATTTTTCTGTTGGTGTAATGGCCTCTAATAGTGTGTGTTTTCATGCATTGTATTATAATAATGAAGCCTTGCCATTTTGCTATAATAATCAACATGTAGCAAAAGTTTGTGCATAAAATTCTAGAGTATAACAATTATGGTAATGTAATACGAGTGATAATATTTTTTTATAAGAGTGTATGAATAATTTCAATCACCGCTTGTCTAACTCATTTCCTTATTCAAATGATAAAAGATTCGCAGACCATAAAAAATTTAAACTTAATGCATTGAAATTGACTTAAGTTATTCTAAAAAATCTGCTGCCCCCCAATCTTTCAAAATGACCTCGTATTTATCTCAATTTTTAAAAAGAACACAACTTTGCTCCTAACGACACTTGTCAACTTCTGACAGGAACGAGAAAAATTAGAAAAATGAGAAGTTTGAAAAATCAAACCAACCATAAGTTGACACATGACATTTAGGAGCACAGTAATGCATTTTTTAAAAATTGAGGTAGTTACGGTATCACTTTTTTTAGATAACCCGGTATTATGACAAGATTATAGCATAGAAACCCAGTATTATGACAAGATTATAGCATAGAAACAATTAATTTACTTTTAAAAAGATACAAAATACATGTATGATAATCTAATTAAAAATGATAATCATGTATATATATATCCAAAAGAAAGTGAAGCAAAGCATAATATGAATAATCAAGAGGAACCTAAAGCAGCAAAGCCACCACCTTTCATCATCTGTTTAAACTCTTTATAATTAACCATACCATCTCCATCCACATCTACTTTTTTTATCATTCTTCTGCAATCTTCTATTGTTCTTCCTTGTTTTAATCCCAACGATGCTAATACCGATCTCAATTCCTCCACCGTTATAAATCCATCTCCATTTTGATCGAACACTTTGAATGCTTCTCTCATGTCTTCTTCTTCTTCCTCGTCTCTTTCCTCCATTATCGTCTTATACAATCCTCCGAATTCGTCTATGTCAACGTACCCATCTCCGTTTGCATCTATTTTCTCTATCATTTGTACAAGTTCTTTTTCTGGTATGTGAATCCCTAAATTTTGCAGCGATTCCCCAAGTTCTCTTCTCGTTATTTTCCCGTCCCCGTTCTTGTCGAACATCTGGAATACTCGCCGGAGCTCCGCCGGATCCATTTAATTGGATAAGTTAATCAAAAGAAACTATAGAAGATCAAAGATTAGAAACTAATAGAACTCCTAACACAAACGCAAGGATTGTTTGGTTTAGAATTATATATAAGAAAATAGAAAAAAAACTGAAAGTTTGTTTGAAAACCGCATTGGAACAGGTGTTGAATAAGTCTAAGTAAGAGAATGTTGGGATGGCTCCACTAATGTTGGAGTAGACTTGTCTTATTTTAGAATTCATCTAGATTATTTTAAGAAAATTGTGGCTTTTGCCTTTTATATTTTGTTAGTTGTTGCAACTAAATGAGTGGTGAGAAGTGGAAACAAAAATTAACCACTATCTTGAATTTGTTTATCCAAACTCTAACAGAATATCTTGAAGGGTTGATATCTCCAATGTCCTCCTATTTTGCCCATCATAATTTAAAACTATTTTCCATAATATTTTTTAGTCTAACGTATATATTTATGTTTATGCATCAACAAGAAATACATACTAGACCATCCAAATCTAATGTATCGCCCTTCCGATCTTCATTTTGACACTCTGCCAAAATTATTTATGTAAATACTTGTAATAGTTTCGATTATTGCTTGTGATATTTGAAATAGAGGAAATTATCATTCAAGTTTATAAAATATATGAATTATTTTTTATATTGGAAACCAATAAAATCAAGTAAAAACAGTCGAAAACAAAAAATCATACATGAAAAAGACATTTAGAACAACAAATGATTATATCATTTGAAAACAAAATCTAATGTTGGTAGGCTATAAAGTTTTCTCTAAATGATGTATGTTTTCTTAAACTTTACATAAATACTAATTATCCCCTTCAATTTGCAAAAGATTGAATGACACTAAACCCAAAAACTTTGCGAGAGTAAATTACACACGCTATCATATGTTACTTTTGAAAAATTCAATTACACTATGTCATCAAGAATTTTAAAATAACAAACAATTTAGAAATGTAATTTTCTCCTCTCATTTCCTAAATACATTACTTGTAAATACCAAATGAAATTTAAAAACAAGGAAACAATAAAACAAAGCCTATAATCGTAGGCAATTGCAACATGTTCAGCCTTTTGTTTCTAACTTAGTTATTGAAATATATAGAGTTTGACATTCTTTTCAGTTGCTATCTATCCACTATAAGCTTGATATGAGTTGAAAACTTTTTCCAACACACAATGCTTCTAATTATGCAATTCTTTATTTCTGAATATGATTCTTTTTCTATTCGTTATTGTTCTCATGCTTATTTTTGTTGTCTCTTAAAATCATCGCGCCATCGAAAGCGACATCTTTCTCTCTTATCGTATCGGAAATTGAACTCATTGGTTCTTCATGACTAAGTCATCCTACTATAATTCTTTAATTCTTGAAACAAGTGTCTCCAGCTTTAATAGTCTCTGAGTTGGGTTCTTTGATAGCTCGGTCGCACTATTTACAATGTTTGTGCTTTGTTTTTTTTTTTTTTTTTTTTGCAACATGAAAACACAATGTTAAATTTTGTGAAGGATTTGGATTCAAATTCAGTTACTATTAATAACATAGAACATTTTGTGATTGAGGTCTTAGTCTAGTGGTTAAGACAGAAGTTGTGAACTTTAGAGATCCCAGGTTCGAGTCACATCCGGGATGGGTTGGAGATTTTTCTTTCCATTTAATGTCAGCTCAAATGAGGTATTTTTATTTTTAAAAAAAATAATATAGAAATTTTGATCAGGGCATTACGTTTTTCTAAATATAGACTTAAAATTTTTTTTAAAACCAAACAATTTCTTACATATGTTTTTTTTCTCTTTTTTATGTCAAGTTGGATTAGGGTTTAGTGCAAAGGTTAATTGAAAATTTTATAAATTTAGGATGCCGTTCAACATTTAGTTACGATTTCATAGGGCTAACAGTTCATTACTCGTAAACATAATAAACTATAAGTTGATCATGTAAAGATTACATAATTATGTGATCTCCACTTTGATACTCTCTCATGTGAGCTATCCCACAAATGCTCATGATAATTCAAACCATTACATTTTATAAAATGGTCAAAACTTGAAAGCACACATATATAATATGAAGAAACAACTAAATTAACAATGGATGGTTTCAATTAGAAATAATATTTACGGATTACGTACCGTGTGTATAAAAAATTTAACACCGCGAGTTTTGATATTCTGTTTGATACTATCTTGATTGGATTATTCAACAAATAAATGCTATAAAATTTCTTTGGAATATACTATTATTTTAGTCTATAATACAGTGTTTTAAAAATCGAGTTAAGGTGGGATTTTTAAAAACACCGCTGTGATTTTGTAAAATCGGGCGGTGTTAGGTGGAGGACCGATTTTTCAACGTCTAGGCGGTCCTAGGCGGCACTAGGCGTCGATTTTTTAATTAAAAAAAATTAATATTTTAATAAAAAAATAACATAAAAAAACAGTGTTTTAAGCGCCGTCTAAGCAGAGTTTTTAGGAATACCGTGGCGATTTTTTATTATTTTATGTTTTTTATGTTATTATATATTAAACTGAGTTGTTAATGTTATCATTTTGTTGTATTAGACTATTAGTATTTATATTATAATAATTATTATGTATTATTAAATATTAAAATAATAAAAAAATTGAATCCACCAAGGCCCCGCCTAAGCGTCGCCTGCGTCTAGCGCCTAGCGCTTTTTAAAACACTGATAATAGATATGAATTTAGTTGGGTTATCGTTTTTTATTTGTTATAATTTAAATGGTAAAAAACAAAATCAATAAAAAATAACAATAGAAAAAGGTAACTAAAAATAACAATTGACGTTTTAATTGAAAATAATAATCTATGCTTAGACATAAATCAAATACCAATATTCTCATCTTTAGATTTACACTCAAAGATTGGGAAAACTATTTCAATACAAATACGACATTGAAGAGAAAAATAAAACAAGAAATAATAAAAGTCAGAAATAAAAAAGTTAAACGGTTTTCAAAATGCAAAATGAAATATAAAAAATATAAAATTAATAGATAATCGTAAGGAATATAAAGTATCATAAAAAAATTCATCTTTTTAAAATAGATCATGTCTCACATAATTCAAATAAAACATTAAGAAAGAGTATTATAAACTTAGTTGAATGTTAAAATTTGTCTATATTTACATTAATAATTAAAATACGCTATATAAATTTCATAGATATATCATATATGAGATGAAAAAGTGAATTCTAGTTTTTCCGCTAGTTAACCATGACAAACAAGTTAAGTTTTGTGTTAATAAAATTGAAAAAAAAACATTCTTTCATATTTATTATATTAAAAAAATATTTTCTATTAATGATTTTATTTTTAACAAATTTATTTCATCAACATTAATTTTTCATCTATAAACATGAAATCAATTATATCACCGATTATAATAGATAAAACAAATTAACTTTCTAAAATTTTTCAATATAAAAATTAAATAAATTTAATGTGTTTTGCTTCTTTTCTTTTAGTTAATTTAAAGAATTTGAATTCTTTTTTTACTGGAAACACAAATCTATTAATTCTATGCACCTAATCGAAGGTGGACATGTATTAAACCAACTCTCCCTGCATATCGAGGAACCCACTACTCTAGCTAACATATGAGCAGCCTGGTTCGCAGACATTCTAGCATAATCTATTTTGTAATTAGAGAAACTATTCAACGTGTTCTTACAGTTGTTTAAAATTGAAGCAATGGATGATCGGAACCTGTCGGGATCAGTGAGACCATTAACCAAATTAAGTGCATCTAACTCAAGCACGAAACGATCAAAATGATTGTCTTTTAACCACTTTAATGCTTCCTGCCAACTCAATTCTTCAACTAGAAATGTATCACCTCTTGTTGGAAAAATTGAAGAATGCGCTCCAAAGAAATTTCCAATCGAATCTCGTAGAATACAGTCATGGCCTAGTCCACCATCCAAAACACTCGTATCGCAATTGAATTTTAACCATGAATGTGCTGGTTTACGCCATCTTTCAAAGGAAGGCAAATGAGGCTCTTTCAGTTCCACTCATTCTATCTCCTACTTCAATGATTCTAATTCTATTTTAAAACGTCTATCATGCTGATGGTCACAGACCTGTCACTATACTGAATTCAACCTTCCCACCATTTCACTCCAGTTCAGTTGTGCTTCTCGTTTCTTCTCATTTTTGCTATTCCACTCTGATCAACTGAAAATGGCTTCGATATTCGTTAATTCTCCGCTCCAATCTTAGTGGTGAAGGCATCATTTCTTTACCAAGTGATATCCGTTGGAGGTAATCTATGATCTTTGACGTCCTCGAATCCTACAAACAAGTTTCCGGCCGGAAGTGTTTCCAGCAAAGACCTTCCGATGCTAAAGTCAGTTATCTGAGAAGGGTGGTAAGAATGTATTCTTGAAGTAACAGTTACCTCTAAAGTGGGAGGTTGTCTTGCTATTTATAGGGACTCATGTAATGATGATATGTGGGGTCCGCCTACAAGTTATGCGCAAGTGGAAAGCCGCTTGAGAGTCTTTTCAACCGTCTGAGCATTAAATGCTTCATCTCTGCCAGTCAAGTTTGTAATTAATGCGACAGAGGAGAGAGAAGAAGTGCGCAAGATCAGCATGGGTTTTGCCGATACCGATTCAGCCGGGACGCGGAGGATATTACTAAATGAAGGATTTCGGCTAAACCTTTTCGGCGTGAGTAATGTCAAGGACTGCCGAAGGTTGTTCGCTATGGGTATTGATTCGGTATCATTGCCATGCTGAATATGTTTCAGCGCGTGTTTACACCGAAGAGAGGTTTATCCAAGGAGCCATGTTTCTGGGCCAAGGTATACCTAGCTGGGCCCTTAATGGGCCTTGATATCAGGAGCCTCCCCCAACAATCTTAAATGAAGGCTCTTTAAGGCAGTAAAAAGGCCTGCGCGAGTGCCCTAAGCACATGTGGCGTCGTTTCTTGGAAAGCTGCGACTGTTGATCTAACATGACCTTTCGTATCTGCCATTTTGGACAGTAAGGATGATTGCATTTCATTTAATGGGCACACCTCTTCGTTTTCCATGCATTTTTTTATATATATAGGGGTGTGTGCTCTTCATTTTTCTTTCGTTTGCTTTGCTCTCTAAAATTCCAACCTGCACTTCGCTTTCCAGTTTTGTACATTCTTTCAACTAGTTCTTGCCAAACTTCCTTTTCTCCTTCTAAGTGAGTTGTTTTTTCCTTTCCTCTTTTCATACAATGTAAAATGTCCTCAAGTTCTTCTGATTCTTGTGCCTTGGTCCATCGTTCCGGCCGCCGGTAACCAGCGGAGGAGCGTGATCCCCATATTGCTACTGTGGTGTTATCCTTGAGGGGCCCCGAGGTTACCGCTACGGTGGAGGTGATGGGGTGGCTCGGGTTTTGTCCCGCGCTACCAAGTTATGGCGGGGGAGTCTTCTTCTCCTTTCCCTGTCGAAGGGGTAGATTGCCAAACGCCCACCACGATCTAGAAGAAAGAGGCTAGTAAAAATTTTCAATTATTGGTTGGGGCCTCGTGCGGTGTTATGGGGAAGGCGCCAAAGAAGGGGGAGGTGATGTGGAATCCCCCTAGGAAGGATTTAGTGCCAGTGCTTTACCAGCAGGTGCACTGGGGATTCCGCTTCCCCCTAGATGCCGGTGTGGTGGATGTGTTGCGCGAATTTGGCTTGTATCCTGGCCAATTACATCCTAACGCCTGGATCGTTCTGGCTGTCTTGGTATGAATGTGCCGCGAACTAGGCTTCGTCCTCTCAGGGCACGTGTTCCGTCTCTTCTTTAGGCCTCGCACAAAGCATACAGGAGCTTTCGTGTTCTAGGGGGAGCATAAGAGAGACCACGCCAAAACCGGTGGGGAAGTAGTCTCATGTGAGGGACTTCAAGGATAAGTGGTTTTGGATTTTTCCATCCCCTGAAAATGTAGAGGCGGGTGCGCCGAATCCCTTGAGGGATGGGAAGTTCCCTTTCCATACTCCTTGGAACCGCAATCCTGAAGACCCCTACACCTGGCACCGAGCCATGGATTTAAGCCCTTCGCAGCGCCGAGAGGTAAAAATTGTGCGTCAAATTCGGCCAGGCATCCATTAGCGTGTGACTGAGTTTTTATTGGGTCAACCCAATGGCTTCTTTTGCTGGATGGATCAAGGGGTCATCATTTATACTGATTTGATTGCTGAGGATGGTGAGACTTCGAAAAACTGATCATTGCTTTTCTTTTTATTTGCAGGAATAGCTCGTACTAAGGGAAAACCCAAAATTGTTCCTGTAGTGGTAGCGGCGAGGATGCAAGCGTCGAAGGGTACCTCCCCAAGAGTGGGGAGCGGGGCAGAGGTGGCGATTATGGGTGCCACATCTTCAATGGCGGTGGGGGTGACACCGAAAGTCGAGGTTGCTACCGAGGGTTGGGCCCAGCAGCTTCTTGAGCAGGGGATTTTAGATCCTTTTGCTATACGAGAGGTGGCCAACAAGGCCGATGAAGACGTGGTTATCATAGAGACCACTCCGCCAAGAGCCTTGATCCCTGTGACCAGCCCCGGGGGGCTTCCGCCCAGGGGAAGAACTTCTGCCGCACCCTCAGAGAGTGTGAAGATTAGGGAGAGGGGGCAAAAGCACCCTCGTAGTGAAGGTGAAGTTGGGGGAAAGTTCTCCAAGGGGAAAGCTCCGCTAACTGAGGAGGAGCAAGTCCAATGGGTCAAGTATGATCCACCACTGGTATGGTTGACAAGTGTAAACTTCTCCTTTTGTTTATTTGTTTATCTGTATTATTACTGAGATTTGTTTGGTTCCTTTATAGTTTTGACGGAAGGTATATGGGGAGGATGTGTCTCTGCTGAAGGCGGAGGTTGTTGATGAGCCGGGGTGCTACAATGAGTTCCCTAGCGAAGACGCATTATTCAGGGTGATGGGTCCTGCCGAGTTGGGGGCCTACGTTGAGCAGCAAGCTTTGCTTGTAAGTGTTTACTTAATTAGGGGTTTGGGTGTAGGTTATTTTAGCATGTATGATTGACTTGACTGTGCTATTGACCTTTGCTATCTAATTTACCTCTGCTCTTATTTTGAAGGCTTTTTCCACTGCTCATCGGGTGGTGAAGGCGCTGATTGAAGCACAACGTCAAATGGAGGCTGCTTATACTTCCTCCCAAGGTAGTGCGAAGCGGCTGAAGGAGGTTTAGTAAGAGCATGACGCTCTTGCTGAGATGGAGGAGATCGCCAGGAAAATAGGGGAGACTGGCAAGAAGCAGGCTGTCGAACTAACTCAAGCCCTCATGGACTTGGAGCTTTCTGAGGCTAGGAGGAAAGAGCTACTAAAGACTATGCTGGGGCTGGAGGAGAAGCATAACTTGGCGGTGGCCACAATCCAATCCACCACCGAAGATGAGAAAAAAAGGCTAAAGGCATTGGCAGAGGAAGCTGGAGTCGAGGTGACAAAGGAGAGGGAGGAGAAGGCTGAGGCTCTAAAGGCGCTGGAAAGCACGGAGAAGGGCCTGGGTTACTGGAGGACCGTTGTCGAGGGGAATATAAAGGTATTGTGGGACCTTCAGCATAAGTATGAACGTCATAAGGCTAAGTATGAGCTGAAGGTGAAGCAGACCCGCGAGGATTGGTGAGAGGATCACCTCAGCTATCGCATCGCCTTTCTTCGCGAGGTACGCGATAAGTTTCCCAGGGCTAACATTGATGATCTTACCTAACTAGCTCCACCAGATGATCCCCTTGGCCATTGGGAAGAAGATGAGTGGATTTTCGGGCTCCCACACCAGAGCCTTCTTATTCCAACGTCTCATCCGTGGTAACAGATGAAGAGGAGGTCCAGTCTTGATAGGCTGAGATCTCCACCCTACGGTTTGCGGGTTACATATGCCTCCTCCTCTCCGCACCGGCGCAGCCCACCACCTCTTTTATGCTTTGTAGCGTTGTAGTTGCCTGACTGTTAGGCTTGAACAATTGTAGCTATTAGGCCCGGCTTTGTGGGCTTATAAATGTTTTATTAATGAAACTCCTTTGTGCTGATATTTGCTTTGTTTGTCAATGGGTTGTGTTATTGTGTTGTTGAATACATATGTGATGAATTTGCTTGCTTGTAGTGTACATTGAGATGGTTGAATTGTAGCTTTAATAGCTTGTGTTCTGCTCAGCGGACCTTTTAGGCTTGTTTTAATTATAGTGTGAGGGCACCGAGGGATCCTCTAGGGAGTCGACCCTGCGGGTAGTTCATCTTATAAATTTCAGAGAGCGCCGAGGAGATCTCAAGGATTTAACTCTGCGGGCTGTTTAACTTACTTTATTATCAAAGCGTGAGATAACATCGAGGGGATCTCGGAGATCTGACCTGCGGGCTGTTTAACTTGATTTAATAGTGTCGAGGGGATCTCGGAGATCTGACCCTGCGGCTGTTTAACTTGGTTTAATTTCAAAGCGTGAGATAGCGTCGAGGGGATCTCGGGAATCTGATCCGGTGAGCTATTTGACTTGATTTAATAGCACCGAGGGGATCTCGGAGATTTGACCCTACGGGTTGTTTAACTTGCTTTAGTTTCAAAGCGTGAGATAGCACCGAGGGGATCTCGGGGATCTGACCCTACGGGCTATTTAACTTGCTTTAATTTCAAAACGTGAGATAGTGCCGAGGGGATCTCGGGGATCTGACCCTGCCGGCTATTTAACTTGCTTTAATTTCAAAGCGTGAGATAACACCAAGGGGATTTCGGGATCTGACCCTGCGGGCTGTTTAACTTGCTTTAATTTCAAAGCGTGAGATAGCGTTGAGGGGATCTCGGAGATCTGATCCTGCTGGCTGTTTAACTTGATTTAATAGCACTGAGGGGATCTCGGAGATCTGACCTTGCGGGCAGTTTAACTTGCTTTAATTTCAAAGCGTGAGATAGCGCTGAGGGGATCTCGGGGATCTGAGCCGGCGGGCTATTTAACTTGATTTAATAGCGCCAAAGGGATCTCGGAGATCTGACCCTTTGAGCTGTTTAACTTACTTTAATTTCAAAGCGTGAGATAGCGCCGAGGGGATCTAACCCTACGGGCTGTTTAACTTGCTTTAATTTCAAAGCATGAGATAACGCCGAGGGGATTTCGGGGATCTGACCCTGCGGGCTATTTAACTTGCTTTAATTTCAAAGCATGAGATAGCGTCGAGCGAATCTCGGGGATCTGACCCTGCGAGCTGTTTAACTTGCTTTAATTTCAAAGCATGAAAGCGCCGAGGGGATCTCAGAGATTTGACCCTGCGGGCTGTTTAGTGCGATCGTCCACATATCTCATGAAAGGAGCTTGCTGAACATTCTATTGCCATTACCCTGAACATTTACAAAACAACTTCTAAATAAATATACAAGGCGTTAATTACTATGCTCCTGGATAGAACTTTCATAAAGAGGCTGCATTCCGTGTGTTTGGTAGGACCTTTCCCCAAATAGTGGATAATTTGTAGGTGTTATCCCCTATTCATCTTACCACTTGGAACGGGCCTTCCCATTTGATGTCAAGCTTCCCTTGTCCTTCTCTTGCTTGTGAGTCCTTTGTGTTACGAAAGACTAACTCGCCCTCTTGGAACGTGAGAGGTTTAATCTTTTTGTTGCGTATGAGGACAATGCGCCGTTTATATTCTGTCATGTGAATAAGAGCTTATTCATGAATTTCTTCCAATGAATCCAAATTATGCCTCATCAAATCATCATTTGAGGTCCCTTCAATGTAATTTGCTACCCTTGTGCTGGGTGCACCTATATTGACGGGGACCACTGCTTCTGTTCCATATATGAGGAGGAAGGGTGTTTCGCCCGTTGCTATCCGTGGGGTGGTTCTGTAGGACCAAAGGACATTGTTGAGCTCTTCAAGCCACGCTGAACCATGTTCATAGACTCTCATTTTGATTCCTTCCAGGATGGTTTGAATAGTTACTTCCATCATGCCATTTGTCTGAGGATGAGAAACGCTAGAGAAGCGTAGTCGTATCTTGAGTCACTAGGAGAAACATTTGAATGCATTGTAATTGAATTGTGTCCCATTATCTACTATGATGGTATGGGGGATGTCAAAACGTGACATTATGTTCTTGCTGAAGAAAGAGGTGACCTGCTTCGGTGTAATGGCTGACAATGGCTCGGCCTCTACCCATTTGGTGATGATGCTTTTGCGAAGGCTTTGCAAGATTGGACCAAATTCTTGGCTTCTAGCTCCATTTTTGGCCAATTGAAGCCTTGTAGGTTAGCCCTTCGAACCATTGCATCCTTCTTCTTGTGCGCGTCGCAGAGGCCTTTGTAAACCTCGCGTAATATGTAATCAGCGTCGACGCGATCCACGCATTTCAACCAAGGATGGTTGATGGATTTACTGTATAGTTGCCCTCGTACTATTTTTTAAGCTGCGCACTCCTCTGCTGGTAGCTCATTGTGATCCAAATACTTGCAGATTGGGGTGAACCACTCATCCTCCTTTTCTGATTGTAGCACTTCTATCGCTGGCACACTAGGGGAACTAATGAGCAAAAGGACGCAGGGGAGCAAGATCTCCCGTTCTTTGCTTGATGCCCCTTTGGCTAGTCTATCAGCTTCAGTGTTTAGCGCTCTAGGAATCTGCTTAATCGACATTTCGGTACCTTCACTGAGTATCTCTTTTATGAGGGAGGTGATTCGGGTGAGGTACTGCCGCATGACCTCATTCTTAGCTTTGTATTCTCTACCGAACTGTTTGACCACCAGCCCGGAATTGATGAATATATTGATGTTGTCAGGTTTGATAGCTTTGATAATCTCTAGACCGAAGATTAGCGCTTCCTATTCTGCCGCGTTGTTGGAGGCCCTAAACTCCAACCTAGCGGCTTGCCGAATCACTATCCCCTTTGGACCCTGAATGAATATCCCAATGCCTGCGGCAGCGCTATTGGAGCTACCATCTATAAACATACACCATGTCACCTCTGGTGTTTTCTTTCTACGGTGGAGCTTCTTGCACAAAGTCAGCTAACACCTGTGCTTTCATTCCAGTCCTTGGTTCGAAGCGGACATCGAACTCCGTATGTTTGAGGGACCACTCAGCAAGGTGCCCTGAGGATTCAGGCCGTTGAAGGGCCTTCTTGAGTGGCAGGTTAGTTCGTACTACAATCGTGGGAGCTTGAAAATAGTGGTGCCATTTCTGAGAAGACACCACTAGCGTGAAGGCTAGCTTTTCCATTCGGCTGTATTTAACTTCGGCGCCTTTCAATGCGCGGTTGCATAATAGACCAGAAACTGATCCGCCCCCTCTTCTTTGACAATTACCATCCCCAATGCCTCCTTCGAAGTGCTGAGATAAAGGTACAGTGGCATACCAACAACTGGGCAACTCAGCAAGGGTGGGGAGGCTAAAAAAGCTTTGATCTCGGCCAGAGCTGCGGTGCAATCTTCTACCCATACGAACTTCTTTATTTTCAAGGTTTTGTAAAACGGGATGCATCATCGTGCCGCGCAAGAGATGAAATGGCCCAAGGCGTTAAGTTTACCATTGAGACGCTGTACATCCTTGATACTTTGGGGTTCTTTGAGCTGAAGCACCACCTTTATCTTATTAGTTTTAGCCTCTATCCCCCTTTGCGAGACCAAATATCCAAGAATTTTCCTCCCGAGCCAAATGCGCATTTTTCCAGATTCAGCTTCAACCCGTACTTCTCTAAAAAGGTCAGGACTTTAGCTGTGTTTGCGGAGTGTTCTGCTTCGGTCTTACTCTTGATAATCATATCATCCACGTACAGCTCCACTTCTTTCCCGATCATGTTACCAAGATTTCATTCATCATTCGTTGATACGTGGTCCCCGCATTTTTAAGACCGAAGGGCATGACGTTGTAGCAATATATTCCTTCATGCGTAATGAACGATGTTTTTTCCTTGTCTTCGTCCGCCATAGGTATCTGGTTATAGCCCGATGTCGCATCCAACATGGAGTAAATGGCGTAGCCTGCCGTGGCATCTACTAACATGTCAATGCTGGGGAGAGGATAACTGCCTTTTAGGGCATGCTTTGTTGAGATCTGTGAAGTCTATGCACATGCGGAATTTGCCATTAGACTTCTTAATTAACATTACATTAGCGATCCAATCGGGGTAACGGACTGTTTTGATGTGTCTGGCTTCGAGAAAATGAGAGACCTCCTCCTTTATGGCTTTCTATCTCTCCGGGGTATGGTTCCTTCGTTTTTGCTTGACTGGCTTCTTCTGGGGAAGGATATTCAGTCCATGTTCCGTAACCTCGGGGCTGACCCCTGTTAAGTCCGCTGAGGTCCATACGAAAGCCTGAACCCTCTCACGCAGCATTACTAGGATTTCTTTCTTAGTTACTTCCTTCAGCCCTCCAAACATGCGGACCTCTCTCCCATCTTCCAAGGTTACTGATACCATCACGTCCGTGGGTTCGACGGCCCGCTCATGGTTAGGTTCCTCCTCCACCGATAAAGGTTTGGCCTTCAGGAACATCAGATATGTTTCCTGGGCGGCTTGCTGTTTTTCGCAGGCTGTGGCTATTCCCTGGAGTGTAGGTATCTAGAGCGTGAGGTATCGAAGGTTAATGACACCTTAAGAGCCGATGATAAGTGGGTGCCCTAGGATTATGTTATACGCCAACAGGATATCCACGATGAGAAACTCGGCTCGAGTCTTCCACTTGGGACCACTATCCCCTAGTGCAATAGAAAAGTTCACCGAATCGCATACGCGTACGGCGTGCCCTCTTAGGCCTATCAACGGTGCCTGATGAATGGCAAGGTGATTGGGGTTTCCTCCAATTACCTCGTATACTCTTCTGGTCATCATGTTAACCGAGCTACCAGTGTCCACCAGTATACGATGCACTTGGTATCCCTCCACCATTATTTCAATCACCAGGGCATCATTGTGTAGCAAAGGTTTTTTCTCTTGAGCGAAGGTGTAACACGTTTCACTCCCTCTGTCTGTATTATCGTAATCAAATGTGTTCCCCCTCTTCCTCTTTTTCTGGGTGGTTCCCTCGGCGATCATATGTATCACTCCCCTAGGCACGGGATCTTCGACATTACAAGGTTGTGGGCGATAGCCTGGCTCGGCGTCGCGGCGAGGCGGTTGATAGCCTCGTTGCTCCTGGCGGGGATTTCTCCCTCCCTCATCTAGTTGTCTGTCCCTCGTTGGGTTCTGGTGGAAGCGGTCCAGCTGACCATCAGCGACCTTTTTACTCAATTCGCGGGCCAACTCTCTGCAATCTTCTATGTCGTGGCCTTCGATTTTATGGAACTCACAGTAAGTCCTCGGCTTCCCCTTGTATCTCATTTTAGGGGGGTATTTGATATTTTCCCCTTTTCTCTCGATCCACATCAGAACCTCCTTTGGCTTTGAAAGAGGTAAATTCTTCCACCTCTCATCTTGGTATCCCCGGGCGATAGGTTTGTTGGCGCTCTTTCTCAAGTTTTCCAAAATCTCACCGTTTTGCTAGCTCTTCCCTTGCGGCGGCCTCAATTTTCTTTTTGTTTCTTTTGTGAGTTTCCCAACGCACCCATTTTCTAGCCTTCTACATCAGCATCGACAGAGTGGTGGGCCTCTCGGTGGATATGTCTTTTGCCAAATTAGCACTTCGGCAGTTTCTCGCCAATGCTTCTGAGGTTATGTCGATGTTGCAGTCCCTAATCTCAAGAGCCACTTTCTAGAATCTTTTTACAAAGTCAGCGAGGAATTCGTCCATCTTCTACCGGACCATCTACAAGTCTTGGACCGTTCGGTTGGGTGGGATAGACGTGACAAAGTAGAGGGCGAAGCTTTTGGCCATCATGTCAAAGCTCGTTACGGATCCCGGTTTGAGGCTTTCAAACTAGTGGGTCGCGGGTGCCACTAAGGTGGTGGGGAACAACTTGCATAGCATGGCATCTGTAGTATTAGCTGCCTCTATGCACTGACGGAAATAGTGAACATGAGCGGTGGGGTCCCCTACCCCAGAGTACTCCCATAGACGAGGCTGTTTGAAACATTTTGAGAATCTTTCCGCAAGTATGATGGTGCAATAGGGCTACTCTATTTTGGCGATGTCTGGCATGGCAGCCTCCATGCCCCTCTCAGCTAGGAGTGCCTCCACTTTCTTGGCTATCACAACCTCCAAATCCCCTCTAGTAGGCCGAATCTTCGGAGAGATCTCCCGCCTTGATCCCGCTGAGCTTTCCTTGCTATCCAGAGGCTTCTTTGAGCTGGTTTTGAATGCGGAACTTCTATCCCCATACTGGAGTGATTCCTCAAATCTCCCTTCTTCCTGCCGTGGGGACTTTGTCTTTGCCTTTCCTTTACTCCTGGCGGTTCCTCCCTTTTCCAATGCTTGTGGGCGGCGGTAAGTGTAACGTGAGTGGTCTTGTCTAGCCACGGATGGGGAACCTCGAGATGGGGGACACATCTTCGATCTATTCAACTGCCTTTCCCTACAGAGGTCTCTGAGCAATTCTTATTCCTCCTTTCGTGAGTGTAGGATTTCGTTCATCATGTTTTGCATAAGGGCCATGGCCGCATTTTGTTTCTCACTCTGCCTGACCAGCATTGTCACCATGTCTTGTTCTGCGACCTTCCTTCTCCCTTCCTCGTATGTCTTTGGTCTTGATGAGATGGGTGTTTCCGTTTGTAGTGGGGGAACGGTGGTGACCGAATTCGACGTTCTAGCCTTTTCTCCAAGCTCCGATGTGTCCAAAAACGGGATGGTCCCTGGTGTAAAAGATATTGTTGATTTGCTTGGGGGAGTAGTCATTGTTCAGGGTGTTAATAAAATAGGAAAAAAAATATTCTTTCATATTTATTATATTAAAAAAATATTTTCTATTAATGATTTTATTTTTAACAAATTTATTTCATCAACATTAATTTTTCATCTATAAACATGAAATCAATTATATCACTGATTATAATAGATAAAGCAGATTAAGGGGGTGTTTCTCAAAACTTCTCCTTTTTAACTTTTAACTTAAAAGTGTCTTTTAAGGAGGTTTTAACTTATAAGTCAGACAGTGAAGTGTTTCTGATAACTTTTTTTTAACTTAAAAGTTAAAAATAAGACAGAAGTTAAAAGTAAGTCAGACTTACTTCTTAAAAAAGTCACTTATAAGACATAAGTGACTTTTTGATAAGTTTTAAGAAACACCTCCTAAATTGAATCCTATATTCCACATTTAAAAATGGTCAAGTGTCACATTTTATTTTGTTAGTTTTTTAATTTATCTCTTCCACTTTTTTAGTTTTTATCCCATTAAAAGTGATACTTGGAAGTGGAAGTAATTTGAATGACGAGCAGGAAAGGGAACATAAAAATGGAAACAGGGGATATGATTCCGCGTTTGGCTTGGATGAAATATTATATAGATATGAGTAGGGTTGGATGAAATATTATATGGCTACGTGGACTGACATATAGTGGTTGGTGGGGATGCCATTATTCTGATTTTTGATAAGACATGTCACATTATCATGGATAATTTTTTAGGAGAATTAGATAAATGCTTAAGTTATAATATACAGAATTCATTCAAACTTTTATCAGATTATAATAAATTTTTCTCAAGTTTCAGTTTTGTATTAATTTGTAAAAACTGTTTCAAATTCTTTTTTTACGCTCTAGATATATAATAGGTTTATATCAGGAATATAAGAGATACGTTAAAAAAATTTGGATGAAGGAGATAACAAATAGGAATATATAGTAGATATGTAACATGTATATACTAGGTACATATAATAGACATACAACAGATATATAACATATGTACATATAGTAGATATATAACAAGTATATACAAGAGCGTAAAATGTAAAATCAAAACTATAAGAGCGTAGATTGTAAAATCAAATTATAAAAAGCATAAAAAAGTAAAAGTAGTTCTTGAGAACATATATTTGTAAATGTTGGATTCAACTTAAAGATTGCTAAACAATCTTGAGTTAAAGTTTTTGATGATGATAAACATGAAAGAAAACAATCTATAAATCAATATTGTAGTCAATATTTTGGTTAGGTTAATTAAAGTTAGCTAAGTTTGGTTTCAACTATGTGTGCTGACTATATTACACTTATAATATTTATGTTGAATAAACGCTGCTAAGTTAATAACTCAACACAGCAAGAATAAAAATAACTCAGCTTTCACTTGTATTATATCTTGTGTTGAGTTTTCAATAAGTTATCTGTTAAAAGGCCGTATGCTTTTAACTCTCTGTAAATATAGATTATTCCTTAGTTGATTCTTTGCAGGTTCCAAAGATGATGTGACATTTAAATCAAAAAGGGATATTCAAGTGGTCCCAAAAGAGAAAAGTTGTGAGTACGAAAATGTTGTCTTGACAATACTTAAGTTCAAAGATTCAATGGACATTCTCTCCGCATTTTAGAACAAGCCGCACTTTACTACCAATGTCAGGATGATTAACTAAACAATGAAATTAATCAGAACAAGCCGCAATTTACTGCCAATGTCACACCCAATATCGCTAGGATAAAATCAAGAGAAGAACAAGACATGGCGATAAAATCATTTCAACGATTTAATATCACAGATTAACGGATTAACCTCGCGCATCAATGGTTAGAATTCTCTCTTACAATGGATTCAAATCTTTCTCCAACGGGAAGAATTTTGAAGAATGTACGAGAAGAGAAATTAGATGATCAAACGAGTTGAAGGACAAGTTTGCAATGGCTACCTCACCATTCTCCTATAAATAGAAGACTGAAGGCAACGTTCAAACTTGGTGAATACACCTCGAATTTTGTAAGTGCTAAAGCTCTATCAAAATTACTCAACAAACAAAGAAATTTCCAAATTAGAAGAACTACAACAAGTTATCACTCTATTCTTCGCTAAATCAAATTAGATCACAAAGAAACTCTATTAGATCATTTGTAAAAAGGGAAAAACATGTTATAAGCTGTTCTCTTAGATTGAATCTTTAATTCTTTGAGTGATAGAAGATTTGAGAAGGGGACTCAAATCTGTTTGAGGGTAGAATAGCTTAGAAGGTACTTGCTTGTAAGCTACCCATTATGAAGGCTTCTCTACCTAGTTTAAGGATTACTAATAGTGGATTAAAGCTTGGAGAATGTATCCAAAACTGGAGGTAGGCGAGAGGCTGAATAAGGATAAAATCTGTCGTTTCTATTTCTTAACTCTTTCTCTTCGTTTACTCAGCATAAAACTACCTCAGCACACATTCATTTCTCACTTGTGTTTTTATCCAAGTGTCTTAGTCAGCTCTGTTGAGTTTATTCTAACTCAGAAAAGTCCGCCAAACTGAGAATTAACTTAGTTCGAGAGTTGTGTTTTATAGATCTTATTTATCCAATCATTCATCATTTAAAGCAAACTCAACACTTATTTATATCCATTAAAAGAACTTTAAAAAATCTACCTAGAAATGCTTTAGGACATTCAACCCCCTTTTGTCCGTGTTACTAAGCCTAATCGGGACCAACACGTGGTATCAGAGCAAGATCTCATCTAAAAATTTCACAATCTTGAGTAAAAGATCCAATGACATATAATAACTCATATGTCTCAAGTACTTCACAAATGCATCTCTATAGAGAAGGAATGTCTAATACAGTAATATTAGACCTCCATTATTTGATGGCCGACATTATTCTTTTTGCGGAAATAGGATGAAAATTTTCATTCAATCATAGAGCATACTAGCATGTTTAGCAATTGAAAGTGGCCCCCATATCCCCATTGAAGTAAGGAATGGTCAGAGAATTGTAGTTGACCCTGAGAACTATGACAACGTTGGTCTCCAACTCTTGAAGGAGATTGCAATGATTATTAATTACTTACATTGTGCACTAGATCTTACAAAATTCAACAAGAACTTTGGATGGGAGACTGCACAAGAGATATGGAAGAAATTTGAGGTAACTTATGAAAGAATTGACAAAATGAAAGAAAGCAAGACCAATCTCATGACCATGCAATACGAGTTATTCCAAATGAAGCCTAACAAAGGAATTCAAAGCATGAATACTAGCTTTGTGAATATTATCAAAGAGTTAAAGAGGCTTGGAAAAAGCTACACAGAAGAGGAAATAGTTAAGAAGATCTTAAGAAGTCTCATCCAAGGAGTGAGATGCTAAGAAAAGCACGAGTGAGGAGGTTTGTGATTTGAAGACCTTTAAGTTCGATTTACTAATGGGAACTCTTCTCAATGAAGAGATGTCCCTACAAAAGTATGATGAGGTAACAAGAAGAACAAAGGAAAGGAGTCCAAGGTAATTTTTCTCAAAGTCGTTTCATCCCGTGAAGAGGATGAAGATGATGATTTTGATGAAAAGATGACGGTACTGATCAGAAGGTTTAAAAGCTTTATGAAGAAAGATGATAAGTTTAGAAACAAATTTTCTAAATGAAATCGAAGAAATGATAAGGAAGAAAAATGCAAGAAGGACTACAACAAAGACATCAAATGATTTGGCTGTGGAGAAAAGGGGCATATCTAGCCTAGCTTCCCCAAATCAAAGAAAATACAACAAAGACATCAAATAATTTGGTTGTGGAGAAACGAGGCATATTTAGCTACTCAAAATTGGAGACAGATAAATTCATAAAGTTTTGCAAGAAGGAGGTATTACATTCTGCTACCTGGAGCAACTGTGATTCTGAAAATTCTTCTTTAAGTGAATAAATAACTAATTCTACCAACATCTGTCTTATGGCGATTGATGCTGAGCCCAGCGATAACTCAACAAGCTTCAAAGTCAAAATCCACTTCTCACAAGAATGTTGAGAAAGACAAAGAAGATGAAAACATTGAGGTAAATACTCAACTACCTTTATCTTTTGATGAGATTTTTGAGGTAATCTATGATGTTATTAAGCTGAACAAAAAGATTGCTGAGGTACTCTATGATGTTGGTCTACAAAATCTTTAATTATCATACAACGGGGGTGAATGCATATTAACTTGTACTTTTAAGATTTTAAAGCTAATTACCAAGTTATTTTAAATGCCTGCTGAGTATTCTATGTTGAGTGCAACTTTAAGGCTAAAATTATATCATACTTATCTTGAGCTGACTTAGTTTATCTTCACGTTGTGCAGAGTAAAACTTACTCAGGTCAGAATGGTTTTCAAGCAGATAGAATAAATAGAGAGATAATGAATGAGCGCAAACACTTTCAAATAAATAATAAATAGATAAGGATTGAGAACACCTCAGTTTATCTTGGTTCGGCCCCTAGCCTACCTCCAGTCCCCGGATTCCTTTTCCGAGCTTAAATCCACTAGTGTTTCTTTCCTTAAATAAGTGGAGAAGCCTTTGAATATGAGTACAGTGATTATAAAAAGTATCTTCCTCTCTAACTACCACTCAAACTTACTTTGGGTACCCTCCCAAACTAGCTCACTCACATAATTGAATAAGATAAGAATAGAGAATTTCAACTTATAAATCCTCAAATCCTTTACAATGATTTATCTTAGCTAGATTTCTAAGCCTATCTGATTTCTCTCTTATAAACTGATTTGAATTAATTGTTGGCTTTTTGAATTGCTTAAAATGGAATTTTGAATGTTGTGATTGCTTTAGCAGAGTTTTAGATCTAAGAAATTTAAGGTGATTCACCAAGTTATAAACGACTACTCCAGGCTTTGTTTATAGTTGTAGATGATTGGAAGTAGCCATTTTAAACTTCTTGCCATGACTTAATCTTTAAAATCTCTTTACTTTACTACTTTTAAACCTGCCCGTTTAACACGGATTTTAGGATGTTTAGATACAATGATTTTGAACGTTGAGGTGCGAGATTAATCCATTAATCTTTATCTCGTTAAAGACTCAAATATCTTTAAGAAAATAGATTTAAGAGAGGCGTGTGAGATGCAATGTGGAGATTTGCAGTTGGTTGCTTTTGCTGAAGTTACAGATGGCACAGAGACATTGGAAAATAGTGCATGTCAGAAGATACCTTTTTTACTTGGATGCTAGTGCGGTATTTCCAACATTTCGTACTACACCTTTTGGTAGTGAGGATCACATATATATCCTTTTTGTTTTCAGTTCTTTTTACATGCAAAGCATCAAAGGAATATTATGTCTTTATAGAAACGGTTAAACACACAAGTGTCATGAATTATTTCAGTGTCACGAGTTACTCCATTTTTAACTAAGTAAGAAACTACCCTTAACAAGTTAAGTTATAAACTATATAGTTTAAAGCAACTCAGATTTTCCTACTCTAAACCATAACTTAATTAAGTTTCTGCAAAATAAAGTTGATTTCCGTAAAACAAACTCAAGATAAGCTTACCTAATCAAGAGTCTACTTAGCACCTAATTAATTTCACTATCCTTGGATATTTGTTATTTCCAAAACCTAAGTACTGTAAAGTACTATTTAAGTTGGTTTCAACAAGGGAGATAGTGAGGGGATGTGAAAACTTGGAAGACACTAGTTCTTCCATATCTATTGACATCCGTTACCTGTTGGAAAATGCTGAGTTTCATGAAGGACATGACAATGTACTCAATAAGAGATGGGATGATTTATGAGATGAGCTAACAACCTTAAAACAGGTATAGGTTCCTCCTCCAGCAACAGAAATACTCTAAATAAACACTCACACACTTCTGGAAAGAAAGTTATCAAAAAGAAGAAAGTGAGCATGCTTGAAACAAAATCAGTGTGTGGATTTTATGGAAAGGCATAACATATCACAACCTTGTGTAAACAAAAATGGTTATTATGACAAGTATGACGGGAGAAAAGTAAACATTATTAACAAGGGAGGACCCAACCAAAAGGCATGGGCACCTAAGAAAACTTGAGAGTTGTGTAGGTGAGCTTGAGATCCATTTATGATACAAGAATGTGGTATTTGAATAGTGGTTGCTCAAGGCATATGACAGGTGATGAAAATTAGTTCATCACATTGGAGATGAAGAGAAATGGAAGTTTTTGGCAACAACAAGAAAGGAAAAATCATAGGAAATGGCACAGGTGGAGTCAGCCCTTCAATTAAAGATGTATCTCTTGTTCAATGCACAAATTTGATGAGTGTTGCTCAACTGTATGATAAAGGCATAAGAGTTGCATTTGACTTAGCAAGATGTTCAATAAATGATGTCAAGAATAATTTAACCGCTCTCTATGCTCCCAAGATCAACAACATCTATATGATCTATCTATCACAAGAATGTAGTAATATTATCTTAGTTTCCAAGGATGAAAACTCTTGGTTATCACATAGGAGGCTTGGCCATACCCATATGAAGAATTCATCTAAACTAGCAAAGAAAGAGCTAGTCAATGGCCTTCCATCCATTGGTTTTGAGAAGGATAAATTATACTCAGCTTGTCAATATGGAAAGCAGATTTGGAAGTCATTCAAATCTTTGAATGAGATCTCTTTGAAGAATCCACTAGAGTTATTGCATTTGGATCTCTTTGGTCTAGTTTAACCAGCAAGCTTGGGAAGAAGAAGATTCACTCTTATCATTGTGAATGATTTCACTCGTTTCACATGGATGGATTTGCTAAGTAGAAAAGATGAAACTTTTGAGTTCTTCTCAACCATATCCAATCACATAATGAATAAACAAGGAAGGAGAATCATTAAGATTAGAAGAAACCACGAAAGAGTTTGAAATATATTCTTTGAAGAATTCTGTTCAAGGCATGGAATTGATCACAGTTATTAAACTCCATACACATTATAATAGAATGGAGTTGTGGAGCGCAAGAAAAGAATAATTATTGAAATGACTAGATTGATGCTAGGTAACAACAGCCTTCATAAGTAGTTTTAGGGAGAAGTTATTTATGCAACATGTTATATTCTTAATAGGGTATTAAACTGACATATTTTAAATAAAACATCCTACGAGCTTTGGAAGGGGCACACTAAAAGTTGGACATCATAGATCTTTTGAATGTAAGTGTTATATTCTTAGAACTAAGGAGCAACTAGCCAAGTTTGACCCAAAAGAAAATGAAGGAATCTTTCTGTTACTTAGTAAGCAGTAGAGAATATCAAGTTTATGTAAAGAGGACTAGACTCCTAAAGGAATTTACGCATGTAGATTTTAATGAAGGAGAACCTATTCCTATAAGAGAAGATAATGATGATTTTCATGAAGTTATTAGCATTCCCGAGAATCCTAACTCAGTACCAGTAGAAGATCAGAACGACATCAAAGTAGATGCTGATCAAATTCAAGATATTAACTTCAATAAAGATAAACAAACTCATTAACAAAAAACTAATATGGAGGTTCAAGCACCTAATCTGAATCTTCCTAAAGAAACTGAAAATCATTGCAATCATTCAATTGAGCACATTATAGATAATGTTCATAATCCTATTATGATTGGAAGCCAACTCAATAGAATGATCAGTCATTCAATGTTTATATCATTGATTGAACTCAGAATTTTTGAAGATGTTGAATTTGATGAATAATGGATGAAAGTTATGCAGGAAGAGTTTGATCAATTCAAGAGAAATGAAGTGTGAGATATAGTTTCCAAACCCAAAGGCACATCCATCATTAGATTCAAATGAGTTTTCAAGAACAATCTAGATGAAGATGAAAATGTTTTTGGAATCAAAGCCAGACTTGTTGTTCAAGGCTACAATTAGCAAGAAGAATCAATTTTGATGAAACCTATACTCTTGAAGCCAAACATGAAGTCATTAGGATTCATCATGCTTTTACATCACATATGAACTTTAAGTTATTTCAAATGGATGTTAAAATTGCTTTCCTATATGGATATATTCCTGAAAAATTGAATGTGCACCAACCCCTTAGTTTTGAAGATCCAAAGCTTCTAGATCATGTCTACAAGTTGAAGAAAGCTTTGTATGGATTCAAGCAGGTGACTCATGCTTGGTATGAAAGGCTAACTAAGTTTTTGCTCAGGAAAGTGTTTGTCTACCCAAATGAGCCTAGCTAGTGCACTAGATCATGTTTAGTAGTATGGGGCAAGACCAAGTGTCATTCCCACGAGGAGCAAGGAAAGTAATTAATTTTATAGGCTATTTATTAGGTTAGGGGGTTTGAATATTAAAGGTGTGTTGAGAGAAACAAATAAAATAAAGGTTGCTATAAAATAAAAGAAGAAAGAGACAAGGTTGCTACTAGGGATGGTAACGGATCCTAGATCCGACCCGGATCCGTGGATCCTGATCCGTTTTTTAGGATCTGGTTTTTAATTTTATAGATCCGTCGGATCAGGGTCCAAGAAACCAGATACGCATCCGGATCCGGATTTTATAATGAAAGCTGGATCCAGATCCATAATTAAAGATTAATTTTACTTGTTTATTTATTATTTATCTTGAAAAAATTAGATAGTAAAGATTTTTTGAGATCCACGTAAGTCCAATTGCATGAACATAATTAAATGAGCATGTAAACTATATAAAATAAAGTAAAATGAACAAGTATGGAAGCTGAAGCTAAGAAAATAATGTTAATTACATCGACCCGTTTTGCATCCGTTTATGGACCCAAATTCGTGAGATTGTTTGGATCTGGATTTGGATTCTAAAATTATGGATCCAACGGATCCGGGTCAGATCCGGGTCTAATACATTTAAATGGATTCGGACATGGTCCAAGCTGGACCCGGTCCGGATCCGATCCGTTGCCATCCCTAGTTGCTACAAAATGCAAGGATAGAATGTAAGGTTGTTGTATAATGACAATAATAAAGACACAAGCTTTACCAAGCCATTAAGCAGTGCTCATGGTGCTTCCTCTCCTTTATCCCAACATGTATAAGTGCATAGACATAAAGTATATTACCTGCTTTCCATGTAACAAAGAGCGGCATAGCATCCTACCACTTATTACTTTAAGGTTTTCACCCTGGGAGTATTCCACTTATGAATTAGACCTTAAGCATTTAGCTCAAGTAAGCATCTGGAATAAATCCCAGAACCTTTAGCAAAAGTTTAGTATCCTCTCGGTGCATGTAAAATTAGGTGATTATTAAGAGGTCTAAGGTTGCTAGTCATTACTTTTCGGTTCCTAGGTTCCCAATCCAACACAGGCTTGCTAGTCCCTTGAGACATTAAAAACAATAATAGTCAGTCTAATTAAAGATTTCATGTTAGTTTAAAGGAGAATCTACACCATAAACAAGCCGCCGGGAGAGCTTAGCAAGCTTGCTGGGAAATTATATAATAAACATTAAATAAAGTTAATATATAATAAATAATATATATATAAATAAATAAAAGCATAAGAACAAAGTAGAGAGAAGGTGAGCTAATCAAGGATGCTTTACAAAGCAAAATGAGGCTCCTTGTATACTCCTTAGAAGAGCCTTAAGCAAGTTATCAAATTGACATAATATAATATTACAAAATATTTAGGGCCATTAGATTACTTCTTGATAGCCAAGTGAGGTCAAGTGGCAGCACGCCTTTCATTCACATTTCCCTCCAAAAAGACTTTCTTTCCCTCCAAGTAATGCTCCAACAAAGGTCAAATCATAGCTAGACAGGTCAGTAGCCTTGCTGAACACTATTTTCGCACCCAAAACTAGAAATATTCAGCAACATTCCTAATTCATGCAGTAACCTTCAAAATAGACTTAAACACTCATAATCTCCATAATCTAACTCCAAATCAAGTAATTTCAAAGCCTAATTACATATATTTTCATGGTGCTTTTTCCACTTATCAAGATCCCCATACTTAAAGCGTTGTTTATCCTCAAGCAATACTAAAGGAAAAGAAGAAAATATAAGTGTGAAAAAACTTTTAAAACAAAGAAAGAGCAAACTAGAAAAATAAGTCATGACAAAGTAGTTCAAAGAGAATACAAATCTTAATGCATGAGATGATTGAAAACCACATTCGCAGGATAACTTAGCATAAAAGCAATTTAAGACAAGTAAGTTAGAGCAAATTAGTCAATAACATGGCATAAATGCAATTTTAGTGCCTCACAAAGGGAGTTCACTCAATTCACTCAAGTGTTTAAGGTAAAAATGTAAGGAAATCACTCATCGACTAAACACAACAACCTTAGATCCATAGGCTTGAGAATCGGTCTCATCTCCACCAATTTGTCAATCACAACATCAAATAGGTCTAAGGGTTATAATGTAGGCTTGGGTTAGGTAGGTCAAGAAAAGATATTTTGGGTAAGGGATTTAACCATGAGAAAGTAATCAAGGATTGCAGTAATCTTAAGGCTGTACAATTCCAAGGACATTTTTGGGAAAGATTGACACAATTTGAAGCATGAAAAGGTTTTTAAGTATTCCAGCAATGAAATTTTGGCAAGCTTAAACAAGTGTGAAAAGATCAACAGGCTTGCTTTAGAATGGAATCAGATTTGTCAGCAGCTAAGGTTGCTGCTATTTTTATCAAGATATTTGCAGAAATTTTATTTTCTTAAAAAGCTGGAAAAAAGTTGCTTCAAAATTCTGGAATTTATTCAAATTTCCAAGAATTGATTAAAGGTGTAAGTCGCAATGAATTTTTGTAAACTTGCTTAATATTTGAAAACTTCTCATGGAAAAATCTGGGTGAAAAAGGAAAATCAAAGGAAAGGGATTTGGCTAAAACATTTTAGGTTTTTAAAAAAATTGTTAATGACTCAAAGGGGCTGTCTAAGGAAACTGAATTCATTTTGGGTGGCTCATAGGCTAAAAAGTGGGCTGAACCTAATGCCTTCATCATCTTATGCAAGTGATTAACATGTGGTCTCAACAAGTACAAACCAAATCAAGTTCTAGTTTAAGAAAACACATGTGTTATCTCACTCACAAAAAATTAAGAAATATTCAAGGCTCAAAATCCTCACCAAAACAACTTGATTGCATTTAATTAGCCAAAGAAATTGAAAAACAACTCTTATTTACAAGTATAAATTCTATTAGCCAATTAACCCTACTCATGTAATTTAATCATCAATATGCCAATATCTAAGCATTCTCTAAAAACTAAATTGCATAACCAAAATAACATAAAACATCACAACATCTGTACAAATCAATTTCCCAAAATAAAACAAAACCGAAAACATGATTAAAATGATATAACTTGGTTTTAACAACCTATCTAAGCAGGGAATTAACAGTGGTAGCAACCATGTACAAAAATAAAGTAATTAAATAAGGAGTTACCATCACCATATCAATAAGAAATAATTAAATCAGGGCCTAGCCCTTCATCCCCATATTTAAACAATGCTTTATCCTCAAAGCATCATCAACATAGAGGAATGAAAGGTTGCATCAACTTATAAGATGTAAATCGTAGAACAAGTGGAAGCAACGTACCAGATTTAGAGTGAGAGGGGTTTGGATTTTTACTCTTTATTTTTGGAGGAAGAATGAGATTCTCCCTCTTCGTTTGGCTAGCTCTCCTGAACTTCCTCTTGGTTTATGGTTCAGGCATACTTGGAGGTCTCCTTATTTAGATCAAACTTTGTGGAGCTCTTCTGCATTTTCACCTTCATTAAGGGTGTGAAGTCCTCAAGTGGTGGAGATGAGAGAGAGAGAGAGAGAGAGAGAGAGAGAGAGAGAGAGGGAGAGAGAGGGAAGATTTTGAAAATTTGAAAAGTGAAATGAGAGAGGAAAGTTTTGAAAAATAATTGTAAGCAAAAATAATTAAGTAAAGAAAATTAAGTGGTGATGAGTTGTAAAGAGAATGTATACATGACCAACATGCATGAAAGGTAATTTTTGAAAAATTTGATCTTTTTTATAAAGGAAGATAAGTTAGGTTACTTGAGGCTTAAAAAGTGGGATAAGAATGAAAAACCAAATTAAAGAACATCCTCAACTCTTATATATAACTGCCAACTATTTAGTGCATGGGTTAGTAAAAAAATAATTTAATTAATTTGTTATTAAAAACAAAAAACCATTTGAATGCATTTTTAAGAAAAACGTTACTTAAGCTAAAATGGAAATTTAAATTAGATTTAAATGGGAAAAATTAAATGCAAATGAAAAGAAATAAAATATGGTTAGGATATTTAAAGAAAAATGCAATCCCCTTAATTAATGAGCTAAAAATGTTAATTTACATTGAAATTAAACTAATTAGTATAAAAATAAAATTTTGACTAAAATTAGATTAATGTTAATTGAGAAAAATTAGTTATGCATGTATTTAATTTTACTTAATTAGTAAAGTGAAAGAAGCTAAATTAGTGTTAATTGGAATAAAAAGTGACGTTAATTAAAGAAAGAAGTGAAATTAAGAAATAATAGATGTAATGCATTTAGAATGTATTTTTAAAAATAAAATAAAAAGGAAAAAGGCAAGTTGAAGAGCAAGTGGGAGTGAAATGATAAATTATGCCTAGGGTTAACTCTTATCAAAGCTTACATCAACTCCTTATGCTATCATTACTTTATGCATGACTTATCTCTAAAGTATGTAGAGAAAATGACACATGAGTGACTTGTTGCAAATGAAATTAATTTTCCTCCCTCATTTTTTTTACTTTTACAAAATTAATTCAACATAAAATTTCCTCCCTAAATTACATAAACCACAACTTGCACTCAGAAGGGTGAGCTTTAATATAAAGATCAATTAATTAAAGTAAAGAAAAGTTAATAAAATAGAAAACTTAACTTGGAGGAAACTTATTAAAATAACCAAAAAGAAATTCAAATCAATTGTGTGCCAAAAGATACTAAATATGATGAGCAACAATAAGCTTTAGATTTGTAACCTCCATGTTGCCTCCCCATACTTATCTCATTTGTACACCTAAAAAAACAAAAGAAAATAATCTAAGAAATTAACACACAAAACAAATTAAAAAGTATTCACAAAGATAGAAAAATGAGCTCTGGCTCATCAAAATGCTTCCATTGGTGTTTGAAGCGAACGCCAATCTCCTCAAGGTTGCTTAAGGAGGTTCACAAATATAAGTCAAATGAGGTGGGTTAATGTATGAAGTCTTTTGTTGTATCACGTCCACCTTTCTCCATGATTATTTTGATTGATTTTCATTAAAGGATTGCCAACAATACGTTTTTCCTTTGATATCCACCTCAACAACTTTCTTCTCATCTTCAAAGATATATCGATTATGCTCTTGAACTTGAGGTTGCTTCAGATCATATTGCTAATGGTGTTGCTCAATCACCTCCTCAACTTGCTCACCTAAATTATAAATATCATTAATAACAAGTATGTTAGAATCATAAGCAACCTTACCATCCCTTTTGTAATACTCCATGTAGTTAGTGGTGTTACATGGAATGCCCGCTTCATCTCTTGTAATCACTATGTCGATTATTTTCTCAAACTGGGCTTCCAAGTTTTTTTATTGATTCTTGAGTTTTCTCCATAAACTCCATCATCACATTTCCTAAGCTAGGTTGCTTAGGTTCAAAAACTGTTGCAACCTATTGAAAGTTACACTTAGGTTGCTAGAATGGTTGATAAGATTACTCAAATAAAAATTGAGGTTGTTGATAATCGAGAATAACACTCTGAGGTTGTTGGAATGAAAAATAAGGTTGAGAAAAAAGGGATTGAGTTTGCTGGAAAGACATTTGAGATTGTTAGGCAGGACATTAAGGTTGATGGAATAAATATTGAGATTACTCCATAAGTTGGTAAATAGGCGTCGCCATTTGACAAACTTGTTGGGATAATACCTCAACATTCTTTGAAACTTTTTGAACAACATTAACTCCTGAATCATTTGAACATTTTATCTCTACATGCCATTTGTAACTAGTGTTCACCACTTTTTAATAAGGGAATAGATTGCTTTGGGCTCTATTTCTTCTTGGTCGCCATTTGAAAGTGTTTCATGTCCAATTTTTTGATCATTAATTAGCCCGTTGTAAAATATTTGCATTTGCATCCACATGGGTAAACTGTGGTTTGGTACCTTTCTTAATAGCTCTTTGAATCTCTCCCAAGCTTGCTGGAGTGATTCATTTTCAGATTGAATAAACTTTGGAAATTTCATTTCTCATTCTGGCAACCTTGGATGGTGGAAAAAATTTTATCAGGAAATCTGCAATCATCTTCTGCCAAGTTGTGATTAAACCCGGTTGTAAAGAATTAAACCATGATCTCGCCTTATCCTGCAATGAGAAAGGGAACAACTTTAAACTAAGAATTTCATTACAAACACCATGATTAGTAAAAAGATTGCATATCATAAGAAAATCATAAA
>CATIWQ010175600.1:0-10076 GCA_949673415.1 Euphorbia schlechtendalii | reverse complement strand
GCGCGCGCGCGTGTACATGTATACATATATGTATATATACATGTATACATATATGTATATACGTATATGTATATGTATACATACATACATGTATGTATGTATTACACATATGTGTGTGTATATATATATACATATATGTGTGTGTATATATATGTATATATGTGTGTGTGTGTATATGTATATATGAATATATGTATATATGAATATACGTATACATATACATATATATATATCTATATATACGTATACGTATACATATATGTATACGTATATCTATATATACGTATACGTATATGTATATATAGATATATGTATATGTATACATATATATAAAAGGTATTTTTTATATCGTGAATCATACATCATCAATACTCTCAATACTCTCTTTACCTGTGCTGAGGACCTCCCTTACACATTAAAGGGTTCTCATATATTACTATCTATTTATTTAAAAAAAAAAAAAGACTTATATGTAATCCGTTATTTGACCAATATTGTTTCATAAATGTTGAGAACCCCGTATTATTTGTTCAAGTCATGGTCATTGTTTTGAAAATTGGATAGAAAGTTTGACCAGAGCTGGTCATTGATATGATCAGTTTCCATTTAGTTCCCGGTCTGGTAAGAAATAAGATATTTACCAATTGAATCGACTAGTTAAACCCGATCGGAACGGAAATCAATTGATCTAACCGACTGGTTCACTTATACTTATTCAATATAACTTGTTTTAAATTTTGGCGATAGGTATAAATCGAACACACAGCCTCCAGTTTATTTATTATTATGTCTATCAATCACTACAACACCAATTTGCTATGTTTTTTATTTTTTTTCTTTTATAACATCCATTTAAATTTTTATATACTTTTAAAATATTTATTTAGTGTATTGTGTAAATAAATTCACCATATCGTATTTTACTAATATTTTTTAGATAAAATTTGAATTATGATATTTAAAGTAAAATTTTTAAATCAAAATAATATTTAATTATTAGTATAAAAATGATATGGAACGTAATATTCTTCTGTATTCAATATATGTATGGAAAATCTTCATTTAAAAATGTATTTTATAAACCTGTAATTAATATAGTAAAAAATGAATTTTACTAATTATTTAATCTAATTTATAATATATGGTCTCATCCGTACTAAATTCAGTTAAATACTAAATTTTAACCTTCCTTTCATTAAATTTGATTGATTATTATGTTGTATTTTATTTTAATTTGAATAATAAACTTTGTATATGAAGTATTAACATAAAAAATATTGTTAATTATTAGAACAAAGTAACTTATATTTATTGTTTAATATAAAACTATTGAAAATATTAGAATATTGACAAATTTTTAGAAATTCCAATCGACCACATGTTTAATTTGGTTGAACCTTAATCCATGATCCACTCACTTCATCAGTTCGATGTATGCGTCTAAAAATCCTGGGTAAATTTAAAAGATATGCCTTGTGGTTTCAAAGTTTTTCAAAAGTTGCATATGAAATTTTTATTTCCAAAGGGGCAATCAAGAGATCCGTGCTTTCAAAAATTAACAAAAAAATTATCCTCAAAATTAAAAATATGTCACACTATAGGAAAATCTTGTTAATTTTTAACCAAAATATTGCAAGTTAGTTAATAAATATATAACACACATCAATGATAGAATGTTGAAAATTTTATAAGAGTGTGAATATTTTTTTAATTAAAAATTGGTTGTAACTTTAAAAAATCATTAAAAATAAGAAAAATATATAAAACTTACTCAAAATATGACAAATGTTTTAGCCTAGTGGTTAAGACATGAAGCTGTGACCCTAGAGATCACAGGTTCGAGTCTACATTCAGGTGGGGTGAGATTTTTTCTTTATTATTATTGTAAGTGCAATGAGACAATTTTATGAGCGAAAATTGTGTTTTTTTTACCCCATATGAGGTTTCACTTTAATAAAATACCCCTTTTTAAACCTTTTTATTTTTTTTATCCCATTTTAATATTTGATTTAATAAAATAACCATTTTATTAAATTCTTAATACCCTTTTTATAGTGTTTTAATTACAACATTTTCTTCCTTTTTAATTAACATGATTATAACAGTTCCTGATTTTGTAAGATTCTCCTTTATCATTCACGTTCTTCATTTGCAATTTACTTTTGCTCTCATATACGTTGATTCCCAATTTCTCTTTCTTTTTGTTTTTGTTTTCCGTTATTCAGTAATGGATGAATTTGATATTCTGATATATCACGATGGATACTGGACTCTGGAGAATGATTTCATTGATTATAGTGATTGTGGCATTGTTATACAAAAAGAATCAAGTTTCAGTGAATTGCAATCTGTTATATTTGAGAGTTTGATGTTAAATCCATTGAGAGTCAATTTATTGATTCAATTTCAGCTTCGTTCAAGATCTAATCAAATGAAAATTGTTGATGATATGTCTTTATGTTTTTACTTGTGATCATGATTTCGAACAGATGATCCAATGGAGTGTCCTCTTTTTACAACATTAATATCGAAGAAAAGTGTACAACTTGCAGGTGCGCATTTTGTCCTTCTACCAATCTATTTTTTGTATACTGTCATGCTTAAAGTTAATATAATTTGGTACAATCAGTATGTGTTTGTTCTTACAGTTTGTATGGGTTTATGCTTCTATTTTTATAGTTTACAATTTGTATGGTTTATAGATTAAACACGTTTATTCAGATGTTTACAATTTACATTTTTTGAGGAAAAATTTGTATGGTTTTATGCTTACAGTTTGTATGGTTTTTATTTTATATACTTGTAAGCCTAGGAGTATCATATTTTATATGGTTTTCGTGTGCCAGTGTGTATTTTTCATGTTTTAAACTATATTTTTGTATAGTTTTTATGCTTGTAGAGTAGATTCTTTAGAATAATCTGTATGGGTTTATTCTTACAGTCCGTATGGTTTTTGGCTTTTTTATTTTTACAGTTTTCAATTTGCATGGTGTATAGTTTATACACTTTTATGAAGATGTTTATAGTTTATATACCCAATGAGAACTTTGAATTGTTTTGTGCTTAGAATATGTATGGTTTTATGCATTTATGTAAATTTAGTAATTTAAATGATGCCAAAAATGATTATACATTTGCAATCATTGTTGCTTGTTTGTAGTAGTAGTAGAACAACCATGTCGTATCATGTACATGGTGAAACTGATAAGGATTTGGAGTACAATGAAAGAAATGAATGGTGCAAGTGAAGCAATGGTTGGTGATGAAGGTACAATATTGAAAGACATCATTTCAGATTATAATATCCAAAATGTTGTTGTGGGAAAAATTTTTAGGGAAAAAAATATTTTGAAACACACATTGGGCTTGTATACTTTGAAAAAAAAATTCAATTTAAAGTCAAAAGTTCATGTGCTTGAAAATATTTTCTTCATTGTGCTAATGAATCTTGTCCATGGATTTTTAAGGCATCTAGGAGAGTTTATGGGGAAGTTTTTTTGTTGTTAGAAAGTATGTTGAACAACATACTTGCAGTATTGACATCGGATATGGGGAGAAGAGGCAAGCATCTAAACATCTTATTTCTAATAGGATAAAGAACTCATTCTTAAGAATTAAGAGAATAGTCACGCCTTGACATAGTAAATGTTGTAAGAGCTTTAATGAGTGCAGGTATAAGTTATCACAAAGCATGGCATGGTAGAGAATATGCCTTGAAGTTATTACGAGGTTCACCTACTAAATTATTTTATATCATTCCTAGTATTTTATACATGATCATGAAAATCAATCATTGTTTAAAAATAAAACTAAAAATGAATGGACAAAGATTTTATATCTTTTCATAGCATTTACAGCGTCCATTCAACATTGTAGACCGGTTATCATTATTGATGGAACTTTTCTCAAATCGGTTTATGGTGGTACTCTAATGTCAGCTTGTGCACAAGATGCTTCGGGTTAGTATTTTTACCTTTTCAATGTGTTTTCAAAGGAATTTGTATGATTCAACCTATATAGTAATGTATTCAATTTATATGCCTATACAGTAAAAGTATACATTTTTCTTACAACGTGGTGAACACCTTTGTTTAATTTTTTTTCTTAATAAAACAATGTATTAGGGTTTTTCATTTTTGTAAACTTGCATAATAGCTTTTCCCTCTAGCATACGCCATTGTCGATGTTGAAAATGATGCAGCTTGGTCATGGTTTCTAACTCAATTTAGAGAGACCTTCAGTGTTAGAGAGGAGATGGTTATCGTGTTTGATCATCATACAATCATTGAAAATGCTAGTTTGAGTGTTTTTCCTGATGTGCCCTAGTTTTTTTGCATTGTTCACATTCTTTGAAACCTGAAAGGAAAGTGCAAGAGCAATAATCCTAATATGTCTAAGTTCTTCAGAGTAGTAGAGTCATACACTATTAAAGGCTTCTAAGAAAATATGTTGAAATTGAAGAGCATAAGCAAGGGCATAACAAAATACCTTGAAGATCTTGGGTTGAAAAAATGGAGTGGGGTTTACTCTATACACAACAGATTCAATGCATTGACTTCAAATGTTGCTGAGTCCCTTGATTTAGTGAATAAGGCTGCAAAAGACTTGCCCATATCATTGCCTATTGAGTATCTTCAAAGTATAATGCAAGATTTATTCTATGACCATAGAATTATTGGAGTTAAGGCTTTAACACGTCACATTGAAAGGAATTGAGTGATATTTGATAGATTTTCTTAGTCTTGCTTCCACCATGGAGGTATAGTTTTCCTTTTTTTATACTATGTGCATGTTTATGACATGGTTTAATGTTTAATGCATACTTTTTTTAGGTACAAGCATCAACTAGTACATTGGTTAAGGTTTCTTACAATGGGTCTAGTCATGTAGTTAATATGGAAAAGAAGACTATTTCAGTTTGAGGGTCTGCCTTGTGCGCATGCTATTGCATCCATAAACTAAATTTTCATCTATACATTTTTTATTATTGTTCAAATTACTTCACAATAGAAAACATGCATGCTGCGTATCAAGGGATCATATATCCTTTTCCATCACAAGATAAATGGGATGTTTCCACAGAAATTATCAATTAAGTTGTCCTTCCACTGAACATAAAGAGTAAAGTGGGGAGGCCCAAGAAATAGTGATATCATTCTTTTTGGGAGAGAAAAACAAACTTCTTAGTATGTTGTATTGTGGAACTTCCGGTCACAATAGTAGAACTTGTAGACGTACGAAGAAGGATGTGGAACAACATTTTTCTTGTTTTCTTTTTTTATTTATCTAGTTTCTATAGTTTGATATTTTTATGATGACTTTGATGATATTTGTGCTATTGTTATATTTATTTCTTGTGATTTATGTTTCACTAGAGTTAGGTAATTACTGTTATAGTAATATTTAACTATATGGTGCTTGTAGTATGAACTAAACATTCGGTGAATGTAAACTATAGACTTTTGTTTGTAACAAACTGCATACATTTGTGACATATCAAACTAAAAATTTTTCTTATTATACTCTGGAATTTTTTAGTTATAATAACATATACCATATTTGATATACATTTAGGTAATATATAACTATATGTTCAACTTTCTAAACTATACATTTTTTTCCAAACAACCTATACCATAGTTTTGCCATCTATATATTCTTCGATTTAAATATTGTTTTTCTTACAATATATGTAACCATTCAATTTGTATGATTTTTTTATTTTCATGTATACAATTTATAATGTGTATGGTTTTTTTATTTTGTATACTATACCATTTTTTTATATGATTTATTTATACAGGTTGTATTGCCAAACATAAGAAATAATGGTAGTAGCACAATACCCAGATCTGAATATAACAAAGATTTTTAAAATTGATGATTAATAACAATCTCCTAAAATACTAAAAACAATATCAGTTCAATGTTCTTTAACTAGGACAATATTTATTTATTATCAATTGTTTTGACTTATTCTTCATCGCTAGTTTCATTATTGTCGGTGTTTCTTTTCACATGGCAATATAGACTGAAGGCGAGTCTTGCCCTGTGAAGTCGAGCATTGAGCTCACTTGGAATCAGTAATTGCTCTATTAGATATTTCACAAAGCTCAAAACAGATACGCCACAATCACTGCAATAAAAGTTATCTTGATTAATGCATTACAATGTAATTTCTAAGCATGTTTTTTAATATATATGTAAAGTATTGATGAAGCATACCAATCTATTTGTTGAGCTATATAACTGACATGAACAACATTTAGTGGGGTGAGTGGATTTATCTCTTTGTATGTGTCTGATTGGATTACTTTCTTATCTAACATTTCATGTGTTTTGATGAAGTAGGGAATAACACTAGCATACCCCTTTGATGTTAATGTTGTGGATTGCGGTTGTAACCTTCAAATGTCCGAGTCATACACAAATAATGTCCTAGATGATACTTCAAATCTTCCTAATATCCAATTATTAACATTAACTAACATCGATGACAACACATGGTCAACCTCAGCCCATGGTTTTCCACACCGCATGCCACATCCCAAAATTTGTTTTGCAATTGTGTCACCACTTCTCACAACATCACTAACATCCACAAGACTTGACCATTTATGCACTTGTGTTACTAAATACCTCATCCTCCCATCAAACACAATATCAGTAGTTGTGAAATTCCATGAAATTCTTTCTGAATGCTTGCCCTTTTTTCTTAAATAATACATAACTAGATGAATGTGCTTCAAAAACAACATGACATTTTAAAGCTATACAATTAAAATAGTAACTATACAACAACATATATGGTATTTTATATACTTTAGTTTTCTTACCTCTTTTGATAACCATTTGTCTGGTTGATATATTGTAAGGAAGAATTGTCTGCTCATTATTATAGTGGTTCCAAATTCCATTCATTCAACCAAATCATGTGCCAGTTGATACCATGTTCCTTTTTGTCTACACATATAAGTAATTTGAATTGGCTCACCGTGCATTAACTTTTCACATTAATTTTAATTTTTATTTACTTTCATTTTGTAAGGATATTTCTTGTAGTTGATGAATTCTGTCATTCTTGCATTGTTTTCTACCTCTTGGCTAAGATAAGCAAAATCATCTAACACGAATCTACCTCTAACCTTGCTAACAATCCTCTGTTTGACGATAGATCTAAAATCTTCAGTGTAAGGTGATCTGGGCGATCTTGAAGGAACTACCTTCCTCTTCTTTTTCTTTGGAGTTTCTTGCTCGGATGGGACATCAATGTATTGCAAAGCTTTTTCCTTCTGTGATCATTATTAACCAAAGAAGCATGAGTTATCAATTTAATTCATAGAAGATAATATTAGATAGGAAAATAAGAATACAAAATTTTAATTATCGTTCATACATTATCTTCCCTGATAATTTCATAAGAAGCTGCTTCAATATCATCAATTAGTTTTAGGTCAATAGAGTCTGAAGAACATGTAGTATCATCATGTTTATATTTTTTTCATGTAAGTACTATAAATATTGTTGTTGAAATAGCTTGTTGCATAATATCTATGTACAATGTTATATTCAAATGAGTTTAATTTAAAAAGTCATACCTTTAATTTCATGTTTATGTTTAGCATGGTTTTAGGGGTTAACAAGATTGTGTATAATCACTGGATCTGTGATTATAATGCTGTTTAGTGAGCCAACATTTTTGGAGTCGTAACTTGCTAAATATGGTTATATGAGAGTGACCCATACTAAGCATAGTAATATAGTTATCTAGGTTATTATAAGTGTCATAATTTGTTTCCTCTAGACTTATAAAAGTCATCTCATGTGTTTCTCTGCAGTGAATTATTGAATATTAGGGCGTCTAGAACCTTATTTGTTGAAGTTATCTAGTGTACAAAATACTCTCAATGATTTTGCATGTTTTTCTCTGCTGAACTTGTTCTTAGGGAATATTTTTATATTTTTTATCTTTTCTAGTCTTTTCATACATCTATTCATTCATCCGTTTATCATCCAAATCCCTCCAATAAAAATTCACTATTTTTGTTTACCCAGTAACTCTAGTTCCTTCCCTATGGGATCGATATCTTTTAAAACTACATCAAAATTGTATACTTGCAGTGCTAACCATTTTTCTATTTGTTAAGCGGTATTGACAACACCTTTTTGTATTTAAACTTCTTAACTTGTTAGTAAAAGAGTGGGGAACAAGGTTTTTAGCTTCATAACAAAATATAAGGCATCATAATAATTAGAGTCAAAACATAATGATCAAGTTTTTGGCGTTGTTGCCGAGGATAAGTCTTTCGGAATGATTACAGCAAAAATCTTTCAAACAAATTTTTGGTGCCGTTGCCAGGGAAGGTAAGTGCGTTCTTAGAGATCAAATATTTCGAGTATACAATATATTTTTCTAATATATCTATTTTTTTCTTTCTTAAACTGTATAAGTTATCAATTCCTAACACTAGTAGAGAAGTGGCCTGTTGCGTCACACAATTCCCGTCGGTTATGAATGTAGTTGAAGATGAAAGAACGTTGTATTGGAGTTAAAAATGCGCAGAGGGCAATCCCATCGGTTATTAATATAAACCGAATGGATTTCTATAGTAATCCCGTCGATCTTAAATATATTAACCGACAAGATTGTAATTTGAGCAATACCGTCGGTTATTATTATATTAACCGACTGTATTGCTCAATCAATACCGTCAGTTATTATTATATTAACTTACTGTATTGCTCAATTATATCACTTAAAGTTATAATCATTTTTTCTTTCCTATCGCGCGACTTCTCTGTCGATCTCCCTATACCTCTACAAAGAATCCGGTGTTCTTCAATTTCGCCATCGATTCTGTCATCATTGACTTCGTCCACTGTTCTTCAATCTCACCGTCGACTCTTCAAAGATCTTACTTTCTCAATTATTTCTCTCCTACCTCTGTAAACCCACGCATAGTGTTGCGGCCTTTGCTTCGCCGTTTTCTAGTCATCGTTCTCTAATTGGTCTTGCCACCATCTCTCTCCTCATTCCTCATCAACTTTCGTTAGGTAAGAACTTGTGTTGAGTTAAGAAATTTTTGGGTTTCTTATCAGTTTGTCTTTGGGTATTGAATTTTAGGGTTTTTGATCAGTTTGTCTTTAGGTATTGAATTTTAAGGTTTCTGATCAATTTTAGTGCTTGATTTGTTCAAAATGGTTCTTACTGCAAACTTGGATTCTTGAAGTTTCTTTTATTAAATCTAGTAGATAGCGGTGATACTTTATATGTGATCCATGTGAAGCCATTACAAGATAATGAGACTCGTAACATTCATTGGGCTACCACTGGCTCTCGTAATTATCCATCTTGTTTTGGTTATAAGGCCTTATTAGTTTTGAAGGCAAGGTGTTTGATATTTGTTCTGTTTGAATTTTTTGTAGCTCTGATTCCACTGGTGGAGTTTCGTGCTAAGGAGGTAGCCAAGGAGTATGAAATTCCTCTTGATCTTGAGGTTTTGGATTCGTTAGACACTATGTGTAGGCAGAAACAGGTCAGCACTTCATCTTCTAAATTGTTTTGTGATTTGTTATTGATGTTTTGATTGTGTAAAGTCTGTTCACTGAATTTGGTAAATAGGTGAAAGTAGTGTCGAAAATATACAGGGGAGATGCAAGAGATAAACTATGTAAAGCTGTTAACGATCTGAAGCTTGATTGTTTGGTCATGGGTAGCAGAGGCCTTAGTGTTATCCAAAGGTTTGCGCTTTACATATTTCTTGCTATTTGCAGTGATTTGATGGTCCATGACTTCCACCCTTTTTTCATTATCTCAATTCAATTAAGTGAAAAAACAATATTTACTTTCTCAATTTGGCTCATACTCTTCAAATAGCACATTTGACATCATAAACTCACTACTATTTGTCAATTATCTTTGGGATCTTATACTTCATGTTTGGTATAAGCTTGAGATATTAAAGCTCAATCGTCAATTGTTTCAAAAACTGAAATGAATAGGTCCCATTAATTATGGTAAATACAGAGTCAGATTTTATCTCTTTGCCAGATCGTAAATTCATATAAATTGAATT